>JANFCV010000582.1:0-52257 GCA_024500475.1 Phthorimaea operculella | reverse complement strand
ACATAAGGAACCTCCTTGCCTCTTCAATAGTTATCAGAAACTTATGAATGGTCCTCCTATTTTCAAATTTCCTGGTAATCCTTTATTTTCTGTAGATTTTGATGTTCTTGTTTTTAATCCGGTAATTATTCTAAATTCTGGTATACTTAAAGATGACCCTTCTGCTAATCGTTTATTTAATAAATTAGTCGCTGAAAAATTTGACGGTTGGATTACCATGTTCACAGATGCGTCTAAAATGTCTGATGATGGCTGTGTGGGTTCAGCTGTTTGGATCCCCCGTTGGAAAATTACACTAAGTTTCAAATCCCCATGTCTTACTTCTGTTTATACCGGAGAAGCTATTGCTATCCATGAAGCGGTATTATATGCTGAATCCCACAATTTAAATAAAACTGTAATTTTCTCAGACTCTCGTAGCTGTCTTGAGGATATTTCGAAATATCCTTTCCGCTCTAGAGATATGCTACCAATCAACATAAAAACACGTGAAATCCTTCATAAATGCCATTTAAAGGGTATTGAGATAGTTTTAGTTTGGATCCCTGGTCATTCCGGTATTGTTGGTAACGAACAAGCTGACTTATTCGCCAAAGACGCAATCCATTCAGGCTGTAACACTTACTCAAAATGTTTTGCTCAAGATCTTCGATCTATAGCCAAATCTGATTTGAGAGTTAAATGGAATAGAATGTGGAAATCTTCTAGTATGCTCAAAGGAAAACATTATGCTGGCATTCAGCCCGTTATACCAATAAAACCTTGGTTCTTTAAGTATCGTTCGGCTAACAAACGCTCTACCTCAACTATCATTCGATTGCGCCTGGGTCATAACTGTAGTCCAGTTTTCTTGGCTAAGATTAGGATTCGGGATCACTCACTCTGTGAGTGCGGTTTGGCAGAGGGTACTTTAGACCACATCTTTTTTTCATGTTCCCGTTTTCCCGTGTCTCTATACGATCTCCTTCCTGACTGTATCCCTCGTCCCATTTCCTTTTATAATCTTTTATCCTATGTTTATCCTCCCTTTCTATTTATTCTATTTAAGTATATTGATATTTATAATATTCGCTTGTAATATATATGTTTAATGTTTAATGCTATTTGTGCACTGTTCATAATTTAACATTATTTTTTCTTTGTTTTAGGTCAACAACCGATCAATTGTCAGTAAAAAAGTTTTTTTTTTTATGTTTACGTGTATTTTCCAACTTAGACATTGGCGGAATTGTCCTACGCTGACAGAGCCCATAATACCAAAAATTGAATTGAATTGAATGTTTATTCAAATCATACAACTTTTATTTCAAACACATAAAGCATCATTCTTGTATTTGACTTTTATGGTCTACTTTACTGTAAAAACTTTCTAGCAGCTCCAAATTCAAACTAATAAACCTACTAACCTGATCTTCCACCATACTGGAAGAAATATCATACAGCTTAGCCACACACACAGCTGCCGTCTTCCTGACATATGGGTCCTCATCCTTCAGGCACTTGCGGAGTGGCTCGCACAGGTATTCTGTGATCTTGTCAACCCTGATGCAGCCCATGGTACGGACGGCTAAAGCTCGGATCAACGGGTTTGAATCTTCACAGTCCTGAAAGATATAGAATTTAGTTATTGGCTGAATTTTCAGGGTTAAAGGAAGCATAGGTACTTCACGCCTGAACAGCTTCTAACTCTTTATAAAGCTCAAGTCCGATCTTGCATGGAGTACTGCTGTCACCTTTGGGATGGCTCGGCTAAATACCAACTTGCTGCACTGGATTCGGTGGAACGCAGAGCCAAGAGATTAATAGGCGATAAAAAACTGGTGGATACCAAGCTTCACAGCCTGGCTCACCGCCGCAAGGTTGCTTGCCTATCGGTCTTCTACAGATTGTACTTGGGAGAGTGTGCGCGTGAGCTGCATGAGCTCATACCACCGTCTCCTTTCTTCCATCGGACATCCAGACGCACGGCCGGCTACCATCCGTTCTTAGTTGATATACCCACATTACGCACTAAGCGCTTCAAATCATCTTTCATTATGCGCACGGCTAAAGAATGGAATTCCCTGCCTGCGTCTGTATTTCCGAGTGCATATAACCTGAATCTCTTTAAGTCTAGAGTGAATAGGCATCTTCTGGGCAAGCTCGCTCCACCGTAGATCCCATCTCTGCTCTAGGGTAAGATTGGGGTCAAGAGTAAGCCCATCATAGATAAAAAAAAAAAAAAAAAAAAAATAGCTTATTCTTTCTTGTTTTTATTGTGGGCACCAAGCATTTCAGACCTGATTTACCCTGCTGTCCAAGATTTTCAAGATTCTGCATAGCTAAGTTTATGACATATCTTTAGGCTAAAACTACTACACTAAATCACAGGTTTTTTACTCATGGTTTATTTTTATTGAGTCTGTATTGTAGTCTTAGTGATAATAAGCAAAGCATGGAAACTTAAAATCAGGTCTTGGAGGCTACACTGTAGGCTTCATTGACAGTAAGAAAAAAAAAAGAGTCATCAGGTTTATTAACAGCCAGCTAAAAAAACACCATGATAGACAAAACCAAACCTTGACAAAAGTGTTAACAGCCATGATAGCCATGTCTGGCTGTGACTTGGCATAGTTCATCAGGTACAGGTAGACCAGCTTCTTCAGCTCAAGGTTGTCGGTCTGCATGCAGTTGACCACATCTGGGAACAGTGCGGAGACATCCTTGCCAACTGTCATTGACGCTATCACCTGGGCAGATGGAAGAATATTGATATGAAATAGCAAGAAAATATTGAATCTAATTTTGATATACAGGGAGTAACAGAAAGGGTATAACAAGCTGAAAGGTCCAAGTACTCATCACACTGAACATCTTTACCCATGGATATGATTCTGAATTGCCTAATGGATACAAAATCGCTGATCAGCTGGTTGATTTCCTATAGGAAGTCCAAATTTTTATTTCCATCTTTCAACCCATATTCCATGGGTCAGTTGAATTATTGAAATTTTTCAATGTGTATAAACTTAACACGTTCGCTGCTGAGCGATTTTTAGTACAAAGCCCGCCATGCTGACGAATCGCGCCTTGTAGGTGCGCCCGCACGGCCGTCGCGACTAAATCAAGATTTTGCTACAGCTGTGCGGGCGCACCTACCAGGCAAGTCCAATTGTGTTACACCAGTGCGGCGCACCTACCGGGCGCCTTTACCTACATTTCCCGGTCAATGTACAATGTGTACCATAATACATTATTATAATGCATTACACGGCATGCTGTTTTCGATTAAAATCCGATAACAGTCCGATAAGTGTCAGTGGATAAGTCCGAATACCAAAAAAAAAGTCCGTATTAGATTTAGGCGGTTTCATTCAAGTATTTTTACACAGTTTTTTTTACGGACCGTAAAAATAAATTTAACAAAAGAGTTGGAAATCATAATTACCGATGCGAAGTGAGGTGACCGCATTAAACGAAAATAATAGATCTAGGTAGTTAATTTTGCTGCTGTATTATGTTTGTACTTACACGTACAAATTTGAGCGATTAAATATTTTTTTAACAAACTATATTGATTGGCTCCCAATCCCAGCTCGACATGCAGCTTTTTCTAGTTAAAGTGGTGAAACGCGCTTGGCGAGTGCATGCGCACTGGCGTATATCTGCGAGCACTCGCGCTGCGAGTGCGCCGTACAGTCGTTACTGGAACGCCAGGCGGGTGCGGCAGTATGGTCGTCACGGTACGCTCCACCTACCTGGCGCGTTTTCAGCAGGGAACGTGTTAACAGCACTATGAAACTACAGCACAGCACATAAATAGGAAAGCCGTAACTTTTCATGTTTTGCATCTAATGTGCTGTTTAGGTGCATTTAGAGGAGGTACCTGGGCTATATGGCTCAAGATAAGCTGGAAAAACTTAAATACTTGTTAGACTTACATCAAACAAGTTCTTTGTAAATTGGTTATCTTGCCTACCCACAACAGCTTTACTATTTAGTTGTATAAAGTTGTAGTTCTTCCTCACAGGTCCCACATAGAAATACTAGTTATATATGATAAATTAGACTCACTTTTTTGACTGCTTCCTTCTTCTTCTCCTTTTTATCGCTATTCAGCTCAGACTTGAGCTCGAAAATCTCCCCCTTTTTGGTGGTGGTAAAATACTTTGAATCCGTCATTCTGACGACTTTTGTTCAATCCTGCGGTTGTAATAAACAGATAAATGGTTCTGAAATACTAAATTCACTGTGCCCCGAGCTGAAAAATCGATAGTTTCATGTAAATATGACGGTGAACTTTTTGTTATGAAAACACAAACATATTACAACTTGTACGAATTTAGATGAGTGCTAATATTATTTTGACACCTAGAAACTTATTCTAGTTCAAAAAATCGGTTCATATAGCAAGGAAATTCAAGAAATATCAGCAAAATATCTCGAAAACGTACTTTTGGACACGACAGTGGGGCGGAGAATAGGGTTGGGAAAGAAAGCATGATTCATAAATATCGATAGTCGATATTTTTTGAAAAAATACACTGAATGGACTATATACTGAAGATTTACAACTTATAAAATACACTGAATTGACAATATACTGAAGACGTACTACTTATAAAATTCACTGAATGGACAAAACACTGAAGACGAATTACATATAAAACGTACTGAATGGACAAAACACTGAAGACGTATAATTTTATAAAACACACTGATTGGACAAACACTGAAGACGTACATTATTATAAAAAATACCCAGAAGAATACTTACTAAAGACGAGGCAGTATGGTCTAAAGACCTTCGCCTGTCCAGAATGGACGAAACAAAAAAAAAAAAATCGATAGTCGATAACTATATCAGCGTTGCATTGTTTTGTTCCTGATACTGATCTGATCACATGTGTGCAGCGATAAAGTGAAACGTAAAGGGTATTCATTGGGGACAAAATGCCAGATACTTTGTATATTATGCAGGGGCGGATTAAGACCACTTGGTGCCCCAAGCAATCCATGCCTGTGGGCCCCCCTATCCGTAGGAACAGCTTTGATTTTTTATCATCTGTACAGCACCACCCTGAGCAGCCTATCTGGGTCCCAGAGCCTCCAGTTGATCCTGGCGGCCATGACCTCGCCGTATGACGGGATCGGGCCATGACCTCGCCGTGCGGAGCGCGACCTGGACCTCAGTGAGGGGTCCAGATTGCACTGATCAGGACCTTTCTGTTCTCTGCTAGGACGGCTGCTCGTGAGCTCTCTTGTCTTGAGGCCGGTTTGTGTTTCGGCTTCACCCCTGAGATGTACCCTGTGGGGTACCAACGAACCCGTGGGTGGCTCTTGACGTGGCTGGCCCGGTGCTTCCACTTCCTGGTGGGTGAGGGCGATGTTCGCCTCCTCCACCTTCTAGGCTTCCGCTTCTTCATCGTCGTAGTTCCAGAGGGGCTGTTGGCAGCCGCCATAAGGGATCCATCCATGTTAGCTTCTCCCTGCGGTGCCGCTTCCATCCTCTTCAGTTCGACGGGCTTCGTAAGAGCGTACGGGGCAATCGAGACTGTTGACCAGATGCGAGCTGCCACAGTTGGCACACTTGCTGGGGCGCACGTAGTGTCGTAGTCCGCCTCGTAGCACAGGGTGGTGGTCAGCTCCTTCTGGATATCCTCAGGGTCTGTGTCCACGGGGAGGTCTCTAATCGCGCCCTTGACTGGCCGCTCTTTCGGAGGCGCGTTGCGTAGGCGAACAACAGGATATTCTGGTTCCGGAGCCCTCCAGCGCGGTAAAGTAGCGCTGGTAAACGCGGAATTTCTGTTCGCCTTGCGCCAGGAATCAGAACCCTATGGACCTGTAGGGCCGCATGTTTGGCGCATGACCGAGCTCCGCCTTTGGATCGCCGAAGTGGTGGCTCCAGTTCGCGAGCAGATCGACCACTATCAGCGGCGGCTTCTTCTTACACCCCGTCATCTATGGATGTCGTGCGTGCAGGTGTCGGCGTCTTCCCTGGGTCTGCGGGGCGTAGGCTTCGGCATCGTCAGCCTGGATGCATAGGATGTCTGGGCAGATGTCGACGCTGGCTGGGCTATCTCCAGTACCCGAGTAGTTCAGCAGGGGCATGGACAGCGGCGACGTGACCCTCGTAGCCGAAACCGTGCGGGTACTCGGCGATCGGTGAGATGGAAGATGTTTCGTGGGTACGCTTTTCTGTGAGGTGTGCGTTATGCGCTCCCGCCTGCACGGCTGCAGCACTCTCCCTGAGAGCATTCAGGGTGGTGTGCCATGCGACGGCGTGCTAAAGGGCGAGCAGGTCCTATTGTTTCTTGTCCCACGGCTCACGCTGGGACAGCGGAGACGGCGAGGGAGAAGCAGGCAGCGGTTATCGCTATTGCGACGGCAGTAGGCGGCGAGAGGTGACGAGAGACGGGTCCGTCGAACCCGGCGTGGATGGCGTCCACGATGAACGTGGGCGTCTAGAACCCACGAGGTAGCTTGGGTGTGTCGCGACTCTTGAGCGTGGGGCGCTGGTAGCCCTTGAAGGGCATCTTCTTATTAGCCTGGTCTACGTAAAGCGTAGCCTGCCCTCGGGACACAGGACCCTGGAGTGCCCCCCCGCTGGTGAGAGGCCAGGCTACGGGTGCTCAACAGAGCCCTACGTGACGACCGAGAGTAGGCAGAAGCACTGGTAACACACTTTCGAATGGGGATGGGTAGTGTGACACTACACCACAACGACTATAGTCCGTCAACTTCGTGCGCGACCTTCCCTAGGGGTGACAGACGTTGGGGAGGGAGATGTCAGCGGGTAGCGGGAGGTGTAGCGGGGAAGGGAGACGCGCGCATCCCCGCCGCACGTCATATTAAAATGTCGTGCTTCCTCGCCCCCCTACCGTCTGTACCCCGCAGGAAGGTCGCGCACGAAGTTGACGGACTATAGGTGGCTGATCCATCTCTGTCTGTGGTGTGGAAAAGAATGCTTTTAAGTTCATCTAGCTAGAGCAAGAGAGATGTAATATAGCTTTCTGTCTGACGCTCGAATAGATTTTTTAAAATCAATTTTACGTTCCGATAAATGAATAGCAAGCCAGCGCTCACTTGTTTGAGTTATTAATTTGGCTGCGAGTTTACGAAATTACACATGAGAGGCCAAGACACACGGGAGCCTAAAATAGTACGTCAAATGTGTAAAATGTACCCGGTTTGCAACGCTGATTGACAGATTAGCGAAACGGGGGGGGGCCCGCGGGGCAGGGGTGATTTGGTTTGTGATTGGCTAGCTGCAAAACGGTGGCATTCTCATTGCCGAATGCATCAGCGGGCTGCGAATGAGCAAGCGCGAGCGGGGTCATGAACCCGCTGACCAAATGTCAACTTATAGTGCGCAATTTTTCAAATTTAATTTAGAAACTCTATGTGGTGCAGTTTCTAGTGGAGACATCTGACGTGATACCCGTAGGCCGGAACGTATTAACGAAAAAAAATGGTGCTTCTTCTGGTGCCCCCCAAGACGTGATGCCCCAAGCAATTGCTTATTTTGCTTAAGGGTTAATCCGCCACTGATATTATGCAAATGACGTGTGATGCCGGCTTAGAATAGCATCACCCCATCTCTAACCTGCACGACAATAGCTAAAACGGCACTCAAATATTTGTCAGACGTGGCGATAACAATCGTATTTTTACGGCCGTTGACGTTCTGCCTACCCCGCAAGAGATAAGGGCGTATACCGTATATACCGTATTTTCATATACCGTTGCCGATAACGTTATTTTCTGAAGTAGTCTTAGATGTTTCGATAATACTTACTACATCCCTAGTACATTCGGATACAAGAATGTAATTTACATGCTTTGGTTTGTGTCATTTTCGCATATTATTTGATAATTATTATTTTTTGCCAAAATATTTTGTATTTGGATCTTGGAAGCGTTTGGTCATCGTTTGATAAAAATATAGGACGTTGAGGAGAGTACAGGGACGAAAGAAAAACTAAGAAATAAAAAAATGGTCTTTGGTGGCAAGCGAGTTTCGTTCCGTGTATCCGAACGGAGCTAATTACTTCTTTCAGATTTTTCAATATGGCGGATGGATTGACCGCCGTCGTCGAGACGTCTCCCTTTTTCATTACGAAATAAGAATTTTCAAGGGATTATTTCGTGTTTTTGTGATAAAAAAGTGAATAAATAAAACTCTGTGTGTTTTGTGTACTACTAATTACGGACAAAAGTGTTTCTGGAATCGAAATTCAGCTGTAAAAATGGTAATGATAGTTTTTTGTTTTGATACTTTTTTCCTAACTTTACATCGTCGAAAAAAATGTTTTTCGTGTTATACTTGAGGATTTAACAATAAACTCTAATACTAACCCTTAGATTGTGGATGAATCTATATCTACAATTTGTAAAAAACGTTTTTTTCCCTCAATTTTTTCTTTGTTTTCAAGTTTCTAACCAAAAAAAGTGTCAAGTGTCTGGCGCTGCCCATCACATGTGATGATTTGAGGATGTTTTGGTCATTCTTGCTGATCTCTTTGTGTCTAGAGACGCTTAATTATGCAAGCTGGGTGTGGCTGTATTGATTTTCTTAGAAGGTTCTAGGTATAGAGCTAGGATACGTCTTATAACTGCACTTTAGCTATGCAAACCATACCTTGTTACAATGCGGTATAGGCATGTGGGATTGTGTTTACACCGTAGCATAGGCTTCCTACGCGTATTAGAAGCACAGTTATTCTTTTCTTCTGGTAATTACAAGCTTAGAGATCTAGAAATGTGCTCTTCAAATATCTAGTTTTGCAGTGACATGCATATTTTGAAACAATGCTCAATGTCCTATGCTACTTATCACCCTTGGAATTGAAATACCTATAAAATAGGACTGTAAAAATCTTTTATCAGTTATATAAGTGTAGTATAGAGCCAATGCTAAGAGGTATGGTGAAATTGGTGAAACATGTGCCTAAAACCATGTTTTCTTGTACAGAACATTACAGAGCTAACACTAGAATTTCAAAGGGCTGTGTTGCACAATTAAGGAGTGTTATTACATGAATTGCTATTGATATCCTGCAATAAGCAGTAAAATAAAAATTCTTATCAACCAGTCATCTACAGAAATGAGAAAAATATAGTTTTATTGTTATTGTTTGTCAGCAAACTGTATGCAAAGGTGTTGATTGAAAGAGTGGTGAAAGAAACGGATGAGAAAGTATGGGATGCTCAGGCAGGGTTTCGTAAGGGGATGGGATGCACGGATCAGGTCTTTTCCTTGCGGTGCATAGCTGAAAAGTTCCTGGCTAAAAACCAGAAAGTCTATTGCGCATTCGTGGATTTGGAAAAGGCCTATGACAGAGTGGTGAGGAATGAATTGTGGTCGGCTCTATCCATGCATGGGGTGAGCAGTATCTTGATACGAGCGCTGAAATCCTTATATAAGGATTCCAGTGCTTGTGTCAGGATCAACGGCGCATACACGGAACTGTTTAATATCGAGAAAGGTGTTAGACAGGGCTGTGTTGCGTCACCATGGCTGTTTAATCTATTCATGGATAGTTGTTTGACAGATTTGAAAGAGAGTGAATGTGGACTAAGAATGAACGATTTACTCGTCAAATGTCTGCTCTATGCTGACGATCAAGTTATTCTTGCGTCGTCGGCTGAAGAGTTACAGGAGATGGTAAATATTTTGAATGAGGCTTTGAAAGAGAAAGGAATGAAAGTAAATGTTAGTAAGACGAAAGCAATGGTTTTTGAAAAAGAGGATAGTACGACAGAGTGTAATGTTATAATTGAAGAGGAGAGAGTGGAGCAAGTGAAAGAGTTTGTATATTTGGGATCAAAATTTACATCAGATGGAAAGTGTGAAAGTGATATTGAAAGGAGGGTGAATGCCGGCAACATGGTGAATGGAGCGTTGCATGCCTTTATGAATAGCCAGAAAGTGTCTAATAAGGCCCGTCTGGCTGTGCATAGAGGGGTGTTAGTTCCAACACTTATGTATGGGAGTGAAAGTTGGGTATGGCAGAAAAAGCATGAAAGTAGAATAAATGCGGTAGAAATGAGAGCGTTAAGGAGTATGATAGGAGTAAAATTGAGTGACAGGATTAAGAATAGCGTGATAAGGGAACGTTGTGGTATAAAAGAAGACGTAGTGACTGGTATAGAAAAAGGAATGCTTAGATGGTTTGGCCACGTTGAGAGGATGAATGAAAGAAGATTAACGAAACAAGTATATATGGCGAGTGTGGATGGGAACGTTGGAAGGGGAAGACCTAGACGGACGTACCTAGATCAAATCGGGGACGTTTTAAAGAAAGGCCAGGTCAAGAGTACCCTAAACCGACGAGCGTGCATGAAAAGATTGATGAACGTTGAAGAAGCGAAAGAGGTTTGTCAGGATCGTAGCAAGTGGAAGGATGTAGTCTCTGCCTACCCCTCCGGGAAAGAGGCGTGATGTATGTATGTATGTATTGTTATTGAGTTGGTTGTTCATTAGTTAACTGCTAAACATGGGTTTTACTGGGGGAATATGCCAGGAAACATGCATTTTACACAACCCAAATGGCTAGTGTGATGAGATACATGGGTTTGTATGTATGGGAATACCCCGCTTTACCATACTCTTTTTACAAAATTTAGAAAATAGAACACAAGGATTATTAAAATTGTTTTAAATCAATGCTATGTTAAATCTAGAAGTGGTTTGAATAAAATATAAAAATTGCAGAGTTTTATTTTTAGTAAATTTAGCAAAAAGGAGTTGTGTTAAGAGCTGCATGCTTGTATACTGACTGATTATCTCTTTTAGTCTAAACGGTCAGCATTTGGAGACGATGCAGATAACCCTCCCACACCATCAGATGACTCCGACTTTGATGATGATGAGGATCCAGATAATCTGGAAGTGCCAGGTATGTTTTTAAATCATTGTTTTGTTATGAAATCAAAATTATTAATAGTCATACTGATATGATAAACTAATCTGAGTCATGCCCTTAACAATTTGTCTTTTAACATGTTTTTAAAGTACAGTTTGTATGTGACATGAAACTTGAATTTATGTTCAAAATATCTCTCAATATAGTGAAAGTCAGGACATCGAAAAAGGTTTTTTAGATTTTTCATGTTATTCCCCATAGCTAAAGGGGGCTGATTAAATTTATCCCTTGATAAGATATCTTTTAAATTGTGTCACTACACAATACATATGTAAAATTGTAACAGAGAACCTCTTTATAGTTTATTTTATTATGTAGGCTTCCAAAATATTTATTGGTTTGAATGTATAATATTCCCTATACCTACAGGTGGAGGCAAAACTCTGGCGGCCGCTGCACAAATGGGGACAAAGACCAAAGTCACATCAGGACCGGCCATCACCATCAAACCTACTACCAATCCACTGGCTGGTGAGTATCAGATTACAGATTTAGATTCTTAAAAAATAATCATTGTATTGCTCATTCCATTTTGGCAAATACATCTGGTATTCATAGCATTTTATCAAATAAACTTGTAAGATATAAAGAGCTGTGTTGCATGCATCTTTTTTGTATTTTCATAGCCTTTTCATACATTCTTGTCTTGTACAGAATTATGACAAAAGCTTTAGCATGGACTAATATTTTGTTCCTTTTCAGCACCATCTGGCCAAGCATTCGGCCAAGCTACTAACATGAAACCAATCAAGATACAGGCTAGCCAGCTCAAGCCACTCAATATAGGAAACCTGAGCAACCTTGGCAATTTGGCCAATTTCGCTAACTTGGGTAACTTGGCTCAGCTCAATAACTTGGTAGGCCTTGGCCGAGCCGGTCCAGTCAAAGACACATCATCAGTCAATGTGACTCCAATAAAAATACAAGCAAACCAGCTGAACAAACCTATCAGCGTTGCGCCTGGCAAACCCCTCGGCAGCGTTGGAAATATGGCTAGCATGGGCCGAGGATCTGGAGGAAGTAAGTTTTATTATTTTAATCTGAGAAGGATTAGTTATCAGGGTGGTGGTACACACAACTTGAAAATATATTTTTTTGCAGGAATAGCAGACGAAATTAAAATAATTAAGTCTCATTAAAAACATTCTCTTTGATATGAAATGTAAAGTTCGTAACTGATCGCATACAGCAGCAGTAGACGCCATGTCGTGACTACATTTCGTAGCTTCATCAGCAGCTGTTGTCAAATATTATGTAGTTACCACATTACCAGGCAAAGACCTGCTGTAGATTTCTTTTAACTTCTGATTGGTTGTCACTTTTCCCTAAGTTGTCTATCTATGGAAACGTAACTAAGAATTTATTGCCAGTGACGGCTAATAACAGAAAGTGGATAACAACTTTAGTATAGTACATAGCACATCATCTGCTGCTGTTGCATTCGGTCGACTATGAATTTATACCTTCAAGCTGGGTATTCATTTAGGGAACATTTCTGGGACAAAGCTCCGGAACATTACAAAAATACAAAGAGGCCAAGTTTTGGGCTGATAAAATATTAAATTTCTACCTTTGCCATTGACACGACAAGAAGAATACTAAGTTCCCCAATAAATGTTCCCAATGAGGACGCCTTTTATATTTCGGAACAAAATATATCCCAACGAAAAAGCGTCCTCATTGGGAACTTTTCGGGAACATTGTCCCGAAACATTGTATAAGAAACTCCTGGCGTAACTATACTGTTGCTCAGTGGGCGGAATGGCGCCGCCGCCGTCGCCGTACGCAGCCAGCTCCTCTGCTGCGTTCAACGCTGCCTCGCTGCTCGCGCAGAGTGAGTACCACTGTAGTGGGCCGACGATGTATTGCGCAGTTGTTGTAGATTTGTAGCAGTAGTAGTAGGCATGTCAAACTTGCAACCCTTTGTCGCAGGAATATGCACACTTTTTAAAAAATACTTTTGTTCAATTCAATTCAATTCAATAATCTTTATTGCAATATCACAGATACACCACTTCAGATTACATCTTAAAGAGTTATCGTGTGACACCCCGGGGGGGCACATCAATATAAAAGCTATACTTAATAGTAACAATTAAAAATTGCCTACTTTTTAATACAATCAAATCATTTTGTACAGTCCCGGTTTTTTTTACTATACATTAGGATCCAGTAAAAGAAGAGTTGAGTGTCTGGTGAAATTTATAAACAGACATTCTTAGTCATAATCACGTGGCTGCAAGTTCGCTGTATTAAAAGAGGCTGAAACCCTATGAGTACACTTCCAAACCTTCTTCCAGTCGGTAAACTTTGTAAGTTTACTGGCTCCCATTAAATTGTATTATGTAAATGTTTTTTATAATAAATAATTAATCTATCTATCTATCCAAATTAACTACATTTCTAGAATTTCAACTCTGACGCAACGAAAATAATTAAATGTATGACGTAAAAAATTACGAGAGAGAAAGAGGAGAAAGTTATTCAGTTTCTTTAAATATTTAGAACAAACTTTTTTGACACGCCTGAAGTAGATGTTGTATCTATTGGGTCATATATTTTTTCTTTTCATTCTTACATTATTTTCTATTTTAGTTATGTTTTATTTAGACTAAAGTACTTGTAGTAGGTGTTAAAGCTTTTTTGTTGTGAATGTTTAGAAATTCTAATTTGTAATCGCTTTGTAGTAATTTAGAAGCTAGTTGAATGTATGTTTTTGAGGAGTGGTGACTGATTTAGACGATATTCGTAGAATTTTGAAGGGATCATTACTAATTTGTTAAACTTCTTTTTCCTGCTATTGATAAAACTCAGGGCGGAAACAGTTTTAATAAAAACGAGTAATAGAGAGTGTTAACTGTATTCCGGATGGAGTATATTTTAGAATAGTGACTAAAAACGGGCCGTTACATACATACATATATCACGCCTATATCCCTTGCGGGGTAGGCAGATCATAAACGGCAGTAAAAAACCACATCTGACAAAAGTATGAGAGTCATTCAGAAGACTGTATCACCATACACACAGGTTGTCAGCTGTCGTCTAGAATTGCAATGCACATCAACTCTCAAATCCTTAGTCGCTTCTTACAACACCCACCGCGGGAAAGATATGGGGTGATGCTATTTTAAGCCGGTACCACACGGCACAAAACGGGGCATCAAATGATGCGTATTCTTCAAAATACCTAACGCCTTGATCTGTTACCTTATTTGAAATAAGACGTAGTTTGATCCCTACCCGACCTGAACTTGCAACATTGTAGAGTATTGATCGCCTCCAGGCTATAAATAGCGACACTGCCACTCGGCTACACCGGGAAATCGCACAATTGAAATATTAATTGGAAAATCTGCACCTATCATAGACAGACGTAGATTTTTACATTCAGTCGTTATCGATACGACAATGCGTTTATGCAATCGTAACCTGTCTTTTGGATCACCTACGGATGAGCCCCCGGAATTTCATGCATCAAAAGAAATTGATGATTGATGATGATCTCTCCGACCGATTTCAGCCATGGCCCCACTTCTACTCCTAATCAAGTCGGCGTTGATGCGCCCGTAGGCCAGTAAACTCCCGTGCACAATGTGGGCACGTAAGTTTGCCATTAATATAATTGTGGTTATTGGCGACGGCAAAACAATGAATAGTATAACCAAATTATTTTTCTTGCTAGCCATGGAATGTTCTTTTCATTTCTTACACTAGGCTTATGAATGAATAATAGTAATATGCTTAACCTTATACTTATTGTTATGAATGACCAAACAAACAACTGGTAGTTATAGTGGCATGTACAGTTAGATGTTATGATTCACATTTCTAATTTCTTATTTTTATAATTTCTTGTTTTAATAAGACGACTTGATTGATGGGTTATGTTTGTATTGAGTGGGAATGAAGTTAAGATGGCATGAAAAAGCAATAGTTCGGTTGTGCCGAACATTAGCACCGATTCCACGGATTGTTCAAGATGCGATTTCATAGCCAATTCACGTGAATATACTTCCAATTCGCGTAAAATATACTTCTCATGAAAATAAATTGACATTTCGTTTTTATAGTTAGAAAAATATGAAATCTGTAAATATTTAAACAATAACATCAGGCTTTAGAAACCTCGTAGGTAATACTCTCATTTATACTGCATAATTTAGATGCTTATTCTTAATTAAAGTACCTAGCGCGCCCACTCTAAGGTTAAACACGTTGATCTGATAATGTATTCCAAAAAGAACCAGGTGTATCAATTTTTCTGATGAGAATAGTATTTGAGTTTTTAATAAGATTTTTCACACTTAACTAATCAACTTCTCTGCCTTCCAGTGGACATGGTAAACATGCCGGGAATGAACTCTTACCTCATGCAGAACCTCAACCAAATCATGGCGTCGGGCATGGGCGGGCCACTGGCCGGCATGCTGGGGCAATTCGCAAACATGCCCGTCTGGGGACAGCCCAAAGCGGGCATGTGGCAACTAGACAAGGTAAGAAGTTTTACAAACATATCAATAACAAGGTTGCGTAACACAAGGTTTTTTAAGGAGTACAGTAATTTACGACAGTGTAACATTGAAGTGTAAGTTACTGTATTCAGTTTTAGATCCAGTCCATATAATCGCGTTTAACTTGTATTATAGTATTCAAAGCAAATAGGCGAGATTAATCTTGTTCATTTGCTCGTCTGCAAAATGTATATAAAAAAGGTGTTTTAATTTTATTTTTAGCCTGACGAAGAAGAAGTAGACGACGAAGAAATGGGAGTTGCTGAAACTTACGCAGACTACATGCCAACCAAACGTGAGTATTATTATTTCGTTCATCTGATTGCCAGGTTATTTAAAATTGAATGGTGAATATTATGAAAAAATATAAGTGGGTGCAGATTTTCTTAGTAATTAATTTGTAATAAGTAGTATACTTTGTATTTCAGTGAAACTCGGCCGCAAGCACCCCGACCCGGTAGTAGAAACAGCATCACTCTCATCCGTAGAACCAGTAGACGTGACATACAAAACCAGCCTCCCTGACGAGACCATCAACCGTGGTCTTCTGTCTGCTTTGCAGTTAGAAGCTGTAGTGTATGCCTCACAAGCTCACGAGCATATGCTGCCCGATGGCACCAGGGCTGGCTTCCTTATCGGTGAGTAGATATCCTCGGTAGAAGACCAGGTCTGCTGGTGAGACCAGTAGTGTATGCTTTACAAGCTCACGAGCATATGCTGCCCGATGGCACCAGGGATGGCTTCCTTATCGGTGAGTAGATATCCTCAGTAAAAGACCAGGTCTGCTGGTGAGACCAGTAGTGTATGCTTTACAAGCTCACGAGCATATGCTGCCCGATGGCACCAGGGCTGGCTTCCTTATCGGTGAGTAGATATCCTCAGTAGAAGAGACCAGGTCTACTGGTGAGACCTCCCCTAAAAGACCTGGTATGAAACCATATTTACAGACCAGTCTTCTTAATGAAACCAGTGTTTTTGATGAGATTATCTACTGTGGTCTTCTATTAGTCTAGCTTCCTTATCGGTGAGTTGATATCCTCAGTAGACCAGGTCTACTGGTGAGACCATCTCTAAAAGACCAGTATTTCTATGAAACTATATTTAAAAACCAGTCTTTTCAATGAAACCAGTGTTTGATGAGATTATCTACTGTGGTCTTCTATTAGCCTGGCTTCCTTATCGGTGAGTAGATATCCCCAGTAGACCAGGTCTACTGGTGAGACCATACCTAAAAGACCAGTATTTCTATGAAACTATATTTATGAGATCATCTAATGTGGTCTTCTATTAGCCTGGCTTCCTTATCGGTGAGTAGATATCCTCAGTAGACCAGGTCTACTGGTGAGACCATCCCTAAAAGACCAGTATTTCTATGAAACTATATTTATGAGATCATCTAATGTGGTCTTCTATTAGCCTGGCTTCCTTATCGGTGAGTAGATATCCTCAGTAGACCAGGTCTACTGGTGAGACCATCTCTAAAAGACCAGTATTTCTATGAAACTATATTTAAAAACCAGTCTTTTCAATGGAACCAGTGTTTGATGAGATTATCTACTGTGGTCTTCTATTAGCCTGGCTTCCTTATCGGTGAGTAGATATCCCCAGTAGACCAGGTCTACTGGTGAGACCATACCTAAAAGACCAGTATTTCTATGAAACTATATTTAGGAGATCATCTAATGTGGTCTTGTATTAGCCTGGCTTCCTTATCGGTGAGTAGATATCCTCAGTAGACCAGGTCTACTGGTGAGACCATCCCTAAAAGACCAGTATTTCTATGAAACTATATTTATGAGATCATCTAATGTGGTCTTCTATTAGCCTGGCTTCCTTATCGGTGAGTAGATATCCTCAGTAGACCAGGTCTACTGGTGAGACCATCCCTAAAAGACCAGTATTTCTATGAAACTATATTTTTGAGATCATCTAATGTGGTCTTCTATTAGCCTAGCTTTCTTATCGGTGAGTAGATATCCTCAGTAGACCAGGTCTACTGGTGAGACCATCAACTGTCAACCGATTTTACCTGCCACGAAAGTCTTACTACTCTATTCCACATTTATAATCGCACCTTTATTTCAGGCGACGGTGCTGGTGTGGGTAAAGGTCGTACGATAGCAGGCATCATATTCGAGAACTACTTGAAAGGAAGGAAGCGCGCCATCTGGATCTCCGTCTCAAACGATCTCAAGTACGACGCCGAGAGAGACCTTAGGGATATAGGAGCGGGGAAGATTGAAGTGCACCCGCTGAATAAGGTCAGTAGTATCTCTGTTAGTCAATAGATGTCGCTCTCTATAGTCCGAGAAGTTCGTGCGCGACGCGATCTTCTGTAAGGGTGACAGACGTTGGAGAGTTAAGGCGGGTATTCATTGGGGACAAAATCCGAGAACTTTGTATATGACACAAAGTTCCCAACAAACGTTCCCAATGTGGACGTGTTTTGAACAATGTCCCCGAACAAAGTTCCCGAAAAACAGCGTACACATTGGGGACATTGTCCATAAACATTGTCTATGATACAAAGTATCAGGGATTTTGTCCCCAATAAATACCTGGCTTTATGTGAGCGGGTAGCGGGAGGTGTAGCGGGGAAGGGCCACGCGTGCATCGGCGCTGCACGTCATATTAGAATGACGTGCTTCCTCGCCCTACCACCGTCTATACCCCGCAGGAAGATCGCGCACAAAGTTGTCGAACTATAGCTAATAGAACGCGCTAATGAGAACTACCTAAAGGTGCCTGCAGACGTTGCTATAGATATGCCAGTGTTGTGGTAAATATATTTCTCAATCATCGACAAAGTTTTGTGAAATAAATCATAATAAAAGATCTAGAGCTACAAAAGAACTTAAAGACGTATATTTTCAAATAACTCGATGAGTAGACTAATAAAAGTAATAAAACTTGCAAAAATAACAAGTTTTTAATATATCTAGCATGGCAGTTTTCTGGAATGTATTGTCTTTGATCTATCGGACGGCAACATCATTAGCGATTTATAGCCCACGTCTGTGGGCACCTTTTATGTATCCCACACTGCAGTCAAGAAAAAGTTCCCAACGCGCTCGTCAACGAGATGTCGCTCTCGTGATATTGGAGTGGTTTTTTGAACTGGACCTTTCTTTCTTCAAGGAAGTAATATTATCTGTTAGGAATTGGAGGGACAACTCAAAGCTTAGTAGTGGGCGCATAAATAAACGTCGTTCAGCTTTGAAATTATTTCCGATCAGTAACAAGAAAGCAGCACAAGCAAGAATGGCGCCATTGAATTTTCAGTTCTTCTCCTCATTCCTATATTAATATGTCTAGCTTAGTAAAACTAAAAAATCCGGATTGTCCTGACGACCCGTCCGCATTCGAAGTTCACGTAAGTTTAAACGATGCAGATGAAGTGAATGAACTTCGCACGAATGCTCGCATTATGAGTCCGTATCGGAAATAGTTTCGACAGTTCGCGCTCACGATTTTTATTATACGCCTTTTTTCCCAACAGTTCAAATACGCAAAGCTATCGTCGGCCGTGAACGGCAACGTGAAGAAGGGCGTGGTGTTCGCGACTTACTCCGCGCTCATCGGCGAGACGCAATCCAACGCGACCAAGTACCGGACCAGGCTGAAACAGCTGCTGCAGTGGTGCGGGGAAGACTTCGATGGATGTGTATCCTTTTACAATCTACACTTACTTCTAAATGGTGTTAATATCTGGTCTAGGCTCTTTTTAGAATATTTTTTTTCGCGGTTCCTTGCGAATCTTTTTTAAACGACATTTTGCCAGTTTTTAACACCATTTGCCAGTTATTTTTTTGGCGTTTAAACACTTTTATTATTTTCTTTATGTTCAACTATGTTTTGAGAAATATTTGAAGATTTATCGATACTATACCTTACTTGCTCGCATTTAAATTAACAATCTGTATGTCTACATTATTTTAAAGAAATGTTTGTTTAATAGTCCAATTAATCTACTTGTCGGGTAATAGATTCATCGGTAAAATGTTATATCGGCTAATCAATGCAGCTGTTTACTAAATGTTTTTAGACCAGAACTCTGCCAAGGAAGTACTGAGTGGTTTCTAATATTTCTTACACTTTTTTATTATGGCTATAAAGTGGTCAAATATGTTAGCGAGAAAACGGGGAACAGTGGATGTAATAGCAATCTATTAACTTCGAAGGTATCGAATCAATTTCCATTCCTTTCCTAGTGCAATGATCCCATAATATTTCCTCAACTCCTAAACCACAGATCGTATTCGACGAGTGTCACAAAGCGAAAAACTTGTGCCCCGTCGGGTCCGGGAAGCCCACGAAAACTGGACTCACCGCGCTAGACCTACAAAACAAGTTGCCTAAAGCCAGGGTGGTCTATGCCTCGGCTACCGGCGCGTCAGAGCCCAGAAATATGGCTTACATGGTCCGACTTGGGATCTGGGGAGAGGGAACCCCTTTCCCTACGTTTATGGACTTCATCAATGCGGTTGAAAAGAGGTAAGTCTCTTATTGATATCTTAAACAGTTATAGAAAAACTACTTGCAAAGCAAAAGTGATGTATGCCTCGGCTATCGAGGCGGCTGAGCCGATAAATATGGGTACATGGTTTGGCTTGGTAACTAGGTAGAGGAAACCCATTTCCCTACGTTTGTGGGCTTCATTAATGCGGCTAAAATTTCGTAATTATTTAGACCTTAATTACTGCTTTCTAACCCCAGTATTTGTATTTGACAGAGGTGTGGGCGCTATGGAGATAGTAGCAATGGACATGAAGCTGCGAGGCATGTACATCGCGCGGCAGCTGTCTTTCCACGGCGTGTCGTTCAAGATCGAGGAGGTGCCGCTCTCGGACGCCTTCAAGGAGACCTACGACAAGTCTGTCGCCTTGGTAAGTGGTTCTAGGCAGCTGCTCCCTCTGACCCAGGACCAAGACCGGCTAGTAAAGCTCGTCAGCAAGCGAACTCAGTCAGCTACGCTTGCCTGCCGACTAATTGGTCTGTCGCTGATTCTGCTCGCAGATAAAGATAAAGATATTTGCTGTAGATATGGTCATTTACAAGGTTCTTACAATTATAATTATAAATTATTGGTCAGTATCACATATCTAGCCTACATTACTATAAGCATGCAAATGTTCACATATTTATTAATGAAATATTTAGCAGTGCCGTGTCTTCATCAAGAGCAAAATAAGAAGTGCGAGGGCCTTTTCGTCTGTGCTGAAACTACGCCCGTTTTCAAATATCATTCAATTTGGTGCTCGCACCGCTCGCACTTTGTAATTTTGTATTGTATAAATTTTAGTGATAATAAGTAGAATACTGTACAGGAACCTAATTTTAAGATCTATTTATTTACATGTATTCTTGCAAATAAACATTGATTGATTGATTGATTAACTGACTGTTATATTGTTTTACATTTTTTTAATATTTCGTATCATGTTAAAGTGACAAAAGTCTCGTTTGCTTCACTTGCATTATCTTTATATCTGTCGCCTGTAGTTAGTTAGCTTTATCAAAACTTGAGAAACTCTAAAAGAAGTTGAACCTTCCATTTTTTTTATTTTTATTCCATAACAAAGATATTCCAGAGGAGTTGAATTGGCCTTTTTTTAAAGAGAATCTTGTAAATTCTTACTAAGAAATAAATGTTTTGACTTCGACTTTGCTAACTGACCTCGGAATTAAGTCCGCCCATCTACAATATTGCATGATTTTAGATAGATACTGGGTTATTTTTTAGTCAGTGCGCAAACTTTGCAGGGTGTTTCTACTCGTGATTCTGAACAACTTTTATTATGGGACCACCTGCGAATGCACAAAAAAAATTTGGATGTTCCATAGAAAAATTCATACCTATTCGGCAAAAATGTATAGAAAAACCAAAAACTTTTTTATATTTTGCAGGTAGCCCCATAGTAAAAATTGTTCAGAATAACGAGTAGAAACATCCTGCAAAGTTTGCGCACTGACTAAAAAATAACCCTGTATATGATTTTAGATAATAAATGACGTATTTGTATATTTGATTCCACCAGTGGGTGCAGGCGATGCAGCGGTTCACGGAGGCTGCCGAGCTGATAGACGCGGAGTCGCGCATGAAGAAGACCATGTGGGGACAGTTCTGGTCCGCCCATCAGAGGTTCTTCAAGTACCTGTGCATCGCGGCTAAAGTGAGTCATACTGCCCACTGTCCACTGTCCACTGCCCACTAGTGGATGCGGAGTCGCGCATGAAGAAGACCATGTGGGGACAGTTCTGGTCCGCCCATCAGAGGTTCTTCAAGTACCTGTGCATCGCGGCTAAAGTGAGTCATACTGCCCACTGTCCACTGTCCACTGCCCACTAGTGGATGCGGAGTCGCGCATGAAGAAGACCATGTGGGGACAGTTCTGGTCCGCCCATCAGAGGTTCTTCAAGTACCTGTGCATCGCGGCTAAAGTGAGTCATACTGCCCACTGTCCACTGTCCACTGCCCACTAGTGGATGCGGAGTCGCGCATGAAGAAGACCATGTGGGGACAGTTCTGGTCCGCCCATCAGAGGTTCTTCAAGTACCTGTGCATCGCGGCTAAAGTGAGTCATACTGCCCACTGTCCACTGTCCACTGCCCACTAGTGGATGCGGAGTCGCGCATGAAGAAGACCATGTGGGGACAGTTCTGGTCCGCCCATCAGAGGTTCTTCAAGTACCTGTGCATCGCGGCTAAAGTGAGTCATACTGCCCACTGTCCACTGTCCACTGCCCACTAGTGGATGCGGAGTCGCGCATGAAGAAGACCATGTGGGGACAGTTCTGTTCCGCCCATCAGAGGTTCTTCAAGTGCACTGTCCACTGCCCACTAGTACACGCGGAGTCGCGCATGAAGAAGACCATGTGGGGGCAGTTCTGGTCCGCGCATCAGAGGTTCTTCAAGTACCTGTGCATCGCGGCTAAAGTGAGTCATACTGTCCACTGCCCACTAGTGGACGCGGAGTCGCGCATGAAGAAGACCATGTGGGGGCAGTTCTGGTCCGCCCATCAGAGGTTCTTCAAGTACCTGTGCATCGCGGCTAAAGTGAGTCCTACTGTCCACTGTCCACTTCCCACTGCCCACTAGTGGACGCGGAGTCGCGCATGAAGAAGACCATGTGGGGACAGTTCTGGTCCGCGCATCAGAGGTTCTTCAAGTACCTGTGCATCGCGGCTAAAGTGAGTCCTACTGTCCACTGTCCACTTCCCACTGCCCACTAGTGGACGCGGAGTCGCGCATGAAGAAGACCATGTGGGGACAGTTCTGGTCCGCTCATCAGAGGTTCTTCAAGTACCTGTGCATCGCGGCTAAAGTGAGTCCTACTGCCCACTGTCCACTGCCCACTAGTGGACATGAAGAAGACCATGTGGGGGCAGTTCTGGTCCGCGCATCAGAGGTTCTTCAAGTACCTGTGCATCGCGGCTAAAGTGAGTCATACTGTCCACTGCCCACTATAGTACGGTATCGAATAGGCCATATTTGACGGGTCATAAGGTCTATTTTTCTTTGTTGACATGTTCCTGGTATGGGTTTGACAGCTGTCAAATATGGCGTATTTGAATGATCGTACTATAGTGGACGCAAGCGATGCAAGGCGGCCGAGCTGAGAGACGCAGAAGTTTTTTAAACACCTGTGCATATCTTGCACTGCGGCTAAAGCAAGTAACGGGTAAACTACAGTGCTGCAAAAAAGAGTAGACAAAAAATGAGGGCGCCACTTTGTATGAAATTTCAAAATTAAATGGCAACATTGACTATGAATGGCAAATGGCAACAATTTAGTATGAAAAATTTTTAGTTCCATTTTATTTAATTTCTTCTCTATTTTGCTGGTCTGTATGTAAGAAATGGCTCTGAAATCATAGACAATTTTAGACCTTGCGTTAGATAGAAATCAGTTCTAATAGGCTACCCAGAATCGAGTAAATTGTGGTCGTTCCTTATGGCGGTAAAGTTTACTCAACTTTATGGCTAGCTGCAGGTTTTTTTTTTATTTGACGTATCGAAAAGTTGTACACATCCACTAGCAGTAAATTGATTCATCTATTCAAAAATACAAAAAGTTTAAAACCTATTTTTACCCGACTGTCTCCGAAGGAGGGTTATGTTTTTCGAGAGTATGTATGTATGTATGTGGACAAGAAAAATCTTTTTCACGGGCTACAGCCCAAACGGATAGTTGGATTTTGACATATGAGGTGTCGTTAGATTTGTCTCAGCAGCGCAAGTGACACTGGCTATATTAAAAATTCATAAAGTCAAGATGGCGGATTTTTATCGCAAAATACAACTTTGTAATTACCGCAGTCGGGTTTTTGTATTTTAATACATCAGCTTGTTTTGAGTTATTTTTAAATAATAACCATGTCGGTTGGCGGTTGAAAAACTCTGACACCAGGGTTCATCGGGTCATTGGACAACTTGGTGTCCCACCCCACTCGAAGAAGAAGACTAGTTACCGCCATAAGGTCCCTTTTGATTTGGACGACCGTAATGTTTTATCATTTTTGTGTTTCCAATAGGTAAACCACGCCGTGGTGACAGCGCGGGAAGCTGTCAAATGCGGCAAGTGCGTGGTGATCGGTCTGCAGAGCACGGGCGAGGCTCGAACCCTGGACCAGCTGGAGAGAGACGACGGCGAGCTCACCGACTTCGTCTCCACCGCCAAGTAAGATATCGAGTTATTTTCAAACTATACTTCCGTCCTATGTATTGGGATTTTTAATGCACTCACAGTGCTATATTATTCTCATAAATCGTTGCTTCGAGACGAGGATCAAGAGGTTAAAAATAAATCAGTGTCTGTCAGGCGCCCGTAGCTCAGTTGGCTGGCAGAGCAGTGGGACGGTACTCCACGGTCCCGGGTTCAAGTCCCGGCGGTTGCTAATGTATTAAACAATTTTCTCATTTTCAATTTATACTACGTCCTAGAGTGTTTAAGTACATTGCCAGAGGTTCGAGCTCGACATTCACGTTCAAGAAAGCAAAAGACAAGCCACTATTACTACAAGTGTTGCGAGTTAAGTCAGCCCGACATTTCACTTGAGAAAAGCAGGGAAAGGTGCCACACTGCAGTATACCAACAATACACAACACTGTAATTTTTGCTGTGCTAGATAGGTTCCACCCTGCAGTATACCAACAAACAATACACTTAATCTAATTCCCAAATTAAAGAAACAATTCTGTTTTTAAAATTGTAATCAAAAAGTAACAATATGATAACTAACAGTCAGTATCCAATTTTCTCTTTCTATTAGGTTTTAAAATCATATTTTCTAAATTAATCTTCTCTGTTGGTCTTATCTTACTAAGCTCTCTCGCTAGCCGCTTCATGGTTTCCAAGTTGGAATTGTTAGGATTCTCGCTGAAAAACCTGTTCAGTCTTCTAAATTCATCATTGACCGCTTTTAAAACTGTTTCGTACGTAGCCTTCATATCTGACCCTTTAGATGTTGTTGGCAATTCTATTGGTATAATTTGTGCTGTGGCCGATTCGGTTGGAATAAGTACCTCTTGCACGACAGTTTCATCTAATGGGTCGTATCTGTCTAGCTTTTCAGTCTTGATCTCAACTAAGAAATCATCGTCATTGGCATCAAATATTTCTTCCTTTGGACTGGAACCACGCGATTGTAATTCACCGTCGTTATCGTAATCGTCATCAAAATCATTGGATATTCCAATGTCGTCTAAATCATTGTTACCATTATTAATTTCTGGTTTTGTTTCGTCTTCGATCTCACCGCCAATAATTCTCGTGTACATATTTCTTTCTTCTTCTGTGAGAACTGGAGACTTCATCACATCGCAATCAACCATATTGACGATAGCACTAAGATGTATACAAAAATATCCTTTCCTTCCTTGACTGCAGTTGCAGCACATAGTGTCTGTCCGAAAGTTAATGTATTTCTTTGATCTCGCTTGTGTTTCGACACTGAATTCATTTGCGCTGATTCGCCGTACTTCCGATCCAAAATTCAAAACGACTCCCGCTTTTTTTAAAAACTTCGTGTATACAGCTACAGACTTACTTTTCTTTACATAGCTTGCGATTATCTTTTTGTAATGATTCTCCAGTATATTCGTAATAAATTCAACCATAAGTGGTACGTTGAACGACTTGCAACAATTTGTTATGAATTCTTTTAGGAACCTTATCGACAAGTCAATAAGTTCCTTGTACCGAAACGGATTATCAAAAAGCATCCATTGTTCTTTCTTTTCCCACAAGAGGTTCAAGTACTCTTTCAAATTTGGGTTTGAAACTAAATTTTCATTGCTTTGTAGTTCTAAGTAAATCGTTTCAGCTGATTCAGGACTTTCGGCATCGATAAGACGTTTTATCGCGAGCATAATGCGGTGTCGTTTCTTGCGTTCAATTTTGTTATCATCATTGGTAATCCACCTCCATATTTCACTGCAAACGAAATATCGGGACGCAACAGTTTTTTGTGATGGCAGTACTACATTGTTTTCAAAATGATCTATCTCCAGCACTCTTGGAGAAAACTCTTGTTCTGTAAGCATTTCCATGTGAGATTTCGTCAACTGTAAAGCGTTATTCAGTTCGTATTTGCCGTGTAAAACACACGCAACTGGTATAGCTCCTATGGTAGTG
Organism: Phthorimaea operculella; assembly: GCA_024500475.1. Classification (NCBI taxonomy): domain Eukaryota; kingdom Metazoa; phylum Arthropoda; class Insecta; order Lepidoptera; family Gelechiidae; genus Phthorimaea; species Phthorimaea operculella. The sequence continues at coordinate 26,200 of JANFCV010000582.1, read as the reverse complement.
GGAATAAGGATGAAAGTCGCTGTCGCCCCGTTTGGTACATCCGTGCTGTCAACAATCACGTGTTCTAAACCGATTTCTACTATAGCTCGTTTCATCACAGGGGTCACAATCAAGCTAGTTTCCGTGTCTGATAAAACTATATCTACATCAGACTCTTTCAAACTCTCCCGTTTTGCTTCCAAAACTACGCGCGGGCTTAACGGCTTTATATTTTTCTTCTTTTGCAAATAAAAAAGCTGACTTGTGGAAGGATTCACAGTGGCGTTCTCAAACACTTCTGGGCAGTTCTCGCCGTATTTGTCGATTAGCGATAATTCCTGGTACTTCTTTATAGTTGCCACGAAGCACCCCATTTCAAAAAACTTCATGAAATACTCTTCCGTATCGGGCATGTTTCTCAACAAGTGGTATGATTCGGCAGTCCGCACTTTGTGAGAATGTATAAAGTCTATGATTATGTTCAAGTTCAGCCCGTCCTTTAGATATATATCGTTTTTCATCGTGTTTTTGTTTATAAATTTTATTTTGAAGTCTATCTTCGCTCTGCATTCTTGATTTCGTGTCTCTTTGCTTACTTCCTTTTTCTTATTGAACGAAGACCGATGACATACAAATATTTTCCGAAACACTAGTCTTTTCATTTTTGAAAATGTATGCCGAACTATCCAACCTGACGCGGTGAATTTTGAAAACTTTGTAATCCAAATTTTCATATATTCTGTATAGAATTCCAGTGATTGATCTTTTTCCACCTGACATTTTATTTCTATGCGAAACTTCTCGGGGGATGCATAATCGAATCTTATAAACTTTGCTGAAGGGCAAATTTCTTCCAAGTTATTCTTTAAATCTGTCTTCGTACTCATTGTTCACGATTCCAACACCATATTACAAGAATATTCTTCAAAACACTTTTGTTATGCTTTATTTTGTTTTACTCGCGATCCGTCAACATAACCTAAAACAAAACACAAGTTTTAGCTTAAATTGCACATTAACAAAACCTACACGAAAATAACACTGCGTAATATCAGCTCACCAAATCGATGTTGGCACAAAATAGAAGACGGTTTGTATAGCGCATGTGTAGTTGGGCGCTGAGTCCGTGTACTGTTTGCGTGTCGCGATGCAGGCGGTCGGAGCAGGTAATGGCGGCCGGGGTGAATGAACGGCGGCGCGGCCTCGCTCAGTAGGGTTTCAATATTGCGACGCTCGCGCGAATGGCGGGAGATTTGAATTGTGGCGCGCGTTCGATTACGTTCCGGTTTGGTTTATTTTGTTTAAAGTTGTTTGCTAAAGAATGTTTTGGTTTGGAAATACTGTATTTTAAGATCAGTACTTTAGAAATACCTAGTTTTATGCAAGAGAAAATTACTGTTAATATAAATTTTGTAGATTATTTTATTGGTATAAAAATTTAACGTGTTAGTTAGTACATACTGAATAAATAAAAGAATACTACATACATACCGCGGGTATTAAGTTTATTTTTCTTTAATACGAGATACTTACGTTAATAAGTATACAGAGAAGTGTCGAACTACGGACTTTCTCGAATACGCTAAGCTCAATAATTAAATAGGAACAATTTTCTCTTAAGAAATATGTATCGCTGGTCCAATATTTTTTGTACTTTGACTTTGACCTTTTGTTCTTAGTAAAAGTTATTCAGCGTAACGGGTAGATCATATCGTTTTTGGGAAAGTCCATCGTTCGGTATCTTCCTTTCTTAAGATATTATGACATGACACTTTCCACTGCACAAATCAACCGTGTGCCGTGTGGTGGCTTAGAATAGCATCACCCCATATATCTCTGTATGTATATGTGTGTCGTAAGAAGCGACTAAGGGATTTGAAAGTTGATGTGTATTGCAATTTTAGGCGATAGGCCGACATGTATATGTCTTACTTTTGTCAGACGTGGTGTAAATGACCGTTTTCATAGCCGTTTACCTACAAAATGAGTATAAGCGTGATATACGTGTGTAGTACAATTGAAGTCAAAAGAGCATAAGGTTCAAAATATCTCATAAACTTTCATTAACTACTTAATAAATTATATCTTTTGTTGTCTGTGTAGATAGTTATATTTGTAAAAGTTAAAAACATTAACGTATACACGGGGAATAAAAAGATATTTAAATCATTTTGAGGCGGTCTAACCCATTGTTTTCTTCTGTCCAGGGGCGTGTTCCAAAGCCTGGTGGAGAAGCACTTCCCGGCGCCCGACCGCAACCGCATCAACCGACTGCTCGGACTGGAACCAGCGCAGAAACAGAAGCTAACACTCTCACAGCTCAACGGAAAACATACAGTCAAGAATGAGAAGAGCGACGACGAGGCCAACACTTCCAAACGCAAGTGTAAGTATAGCAGTCCACTGCTGGACATAGGTCCAACCGGATCAACCGACTGCTCGGACTGGAACCAGCGCAGAAACAGAAGCTGACACTCTCACAACTCAACGGGAAACATACAGTCAAGAATGAGAAGAGCGACGACGAGGCCAACACTTCCAAACGCAAGTGTAAGTATAGCAGTCCACTGCTGGACATAGGTCCAACCGCATCAACCGACTACTCGGACTGGAACCAGCGCAGAAACAGAAGCTCACACTCTCACAGCTCAACGGCAAACATACAGTCAAGAATGAGAAGAGTGATGACGAGGCCAACACTTCCAAACGCAAGTGTGAGTACTAGATTCATTTCTGTTGTACACGTACACATAATTCATCACATCAACCTATAGCAATTCACTGCTGAACGGTGAACGTAGGGCCCATCAGGGCATGCCACACGGCATGATGACAAGTAGCTACCTACCAGCCGCCAACTTCATCTGGCCAGATATCGTCCAATACTACGCCTGTTGAGGCTAGGCTCCACTAGAGAACCCGTCCACTCCATAGTTCATTATAAAGTGTTTTCATCGCAACCGCATCAACCGACTAATTGGTTTATATCCGGCGCAGAAACAGAAGCTCACACTCACTCTCACAGCGCAACGGGAAACATACAGTCAAGAATGAGAAGTGTGATGATAAAGCCAACACCTCCAAACGCAAGTGCAAGTACTGGCGTTGATTCTGTTTGACATTTGGTAATAGATATTTATTGGTCTTATAAATAAGCCACTGAAAGTAATTGGTTGATTTGTGGATGAAATATTAAAGATTTTGAGAAACGTCCTAATCGAAACTGTATTGGGATTTTTACAAAATAAAATACGATTTCTATTAGTGGACGTCGTCCCACAGTTACAAACACCAACCTCATTATTCTTTTTATCTTTCGTTTATATCAGTAATCGAAATGATTATTGTTTCTTTCAGTGACATCCCGACAGCAAGCGAACGTGGCTGCGAAGCGGGCGCGCGGCGGCTCCTCCTCAGACGAGTTCATCCGAGGGTCTGAGGATGAACTGGATCTGGAGTCTGATGAGGAGAGGCGGGCTGGTAGCTCCTCGGAGCTGAGCGACTTCAACCCCTTCAATAACCACGGTGGCAGCGATAGTGACGATGGTAAGAGCTGATGATGAACTGGATCTGGAGTCTGATGAGGAGAGGCGGGCTGGTAGCTCCTCGGAGCTGAGCGACTTCAACCCCTTCAATAACCACGGTGGCAGCGATAGTGACGACGGTAAAAGAACTATTTAATTTGAGAACTTCTTTGGCAAATAAGATTAGGTCAAACTTTCAGTAAAAAGACAGTCTTGAAATAATATCTCATTTGGCTTTACATTCCGAACCTGCTCTTTCTTATTCGATTTTTTCTTTTTCATTAATGAAATGTTAGCTTAAACGTAATATTTAGTCAGCATTTCGCCAGCACGAAAGTTATTCGCCATTCCACCCTTTCCTCGAATACTTTATTAGTATGCCATACCTCTTGACTTACAGTTCTCATAAAATATGTATAATATAATATTGGTGTCGTTCTGTACAGATCCTTGGGTAGGCCGGCAAAAGAAGAAGCCTCTAAAGAAGAAGAAAGCCGCCGCAGCCAAAAAGAAACCTTCCACCACTCAGGACAAGATCGAGACTATGTTTGAACGCAAGAACAACGTCCCACCACCGGCTACCGTGACTGTCAGCGCGCCCGGCGGCGGCAGCCTCACTGGCACTCCGATTGGCACCAATGGACTCTATTTAGGTACGAACACGGTTGAAATTTGACTGTTATCTAAGGCAATAGTAGATATAAGACTCGTCTTATAGTAAAGACGAAATTGCAACAATGTACGCAAAAACAACGTCCCACTAGCAGCCACCGTGACTGTCAGTCTATTTAGGGGGCGGAAAACTGTAGGTATTTAAATGGTTTCGTCACGTTGTCCCACACGAAAAGAAAGAAAGACTTTGTAAATTTCCCAGTCTGGTTAGGACATTGTAGGCTTAACCACGTCATTGTTCCGAAAAGCAACATGTTTGATGATGACCTTTGCTTTCTTCATTCTACATTTAGACTTGATTTCCAGGCCCCGCGCGCAACCAACCGCCACCGCGGTCCGCAATAGAGCGCGCGTGCAGTATGAAGGAGGAACTATTAGCCGCCATAGAGAAACTCGGCAAGAAACTACCGCCCAACACGTTGGATCAACTGGTTGATGAGCTGGGCGGTACGGAGAATGTGGCTGAGGTGGGTTTATCAATGCATTTAATTTCTTACATTACTTGTTGCATCCCATCTAACATAATACAAAAATGTTGAAAAAGTATGTCACTTGGTACAGAAGATTCATCCTTTGTGTTTCGATGAAACGTTTATATTATAAGTTGTTCAGTATTGTGAGTAGAACACACCCTTAAAATATTTGTTAAATGTGCAAGATGGTCGTCGTCGTCGTGGCCGACCCCGGAGAACATGGCGAGACGACATAGAAGCTTTTCTCCCAAATTGGTATTCCAAAGCGCAAGACCGGGGCGGGTTGCGCGAAAGAGAGGAGGCCTTTGCCCTGCAGTGGGACATAGAACAGGCTACATAAAAAAAAGTTAAATGTGCTCAAATACCTAGAGCTCTTCTTTCATTTTATCAAATCGCAGTTCGTCAAATTTTAAAAATAAATAAATTTGGCCCTTTAAGTGAAAATTTTTAACGTACATATCGGATTTAATCGTTGACGGTGTATTTATTGATAATTCATATCCACAGATGACGGGTCGTAAAGGGCGAGTGATCCAAACGGAAGACGGGCAGATTCTATACGAGAGCCGGTCAGAGGCAGATGTGCCGCTAGAAACTCTCAACCTGACAGAAAAACAAAGGTTCATGGACGGGGAAAAGGATGTAGCTATCATTTCTGAAGCCGCCTCGAGCGGTATCTCATTGCAGAGTGATAGAAGGTAAGGAAAATAAAATAAAATGATTTGATGTCCCGCTAGAAACTCAACCTGACAGAGAATAGTACATTGTATACGCGGGGAGAAAGAAACCGATTACTAACGAGGGTGTAGTTTGAGGCCCGAAGCGCAGCTGAGGGCCTCAATACACACGAGTTTGTAGTCGGACTTTCATCCGAGTAATACATAGTGCTTTATACTACACCTGCGGGGTCAGTTGTAACAGCCACGGGGTGACTTGATTGAAACATCCGCAAAAAATAAGCTACCTAGGTACACATTTCCAAACTCTCACATGCATACGGCAGCGCAATTTTTTAATTCAATAACTTTCAAAACTGAATATCTTTTAAAACTGAACATCTTACAAAACTGAACAACTTATGAAACTGAACAACTTACAAAACTGAACAACTTACAATACTGAACAACTTACAAAACTGAACAACTTACAAACTGAACAACTTACGAAACTGAACAACTTACGAAACTGAACAACTTACGAAACTGAACTATTTACAAAACTGAACAACTTGCAAAACTGAACAACTTACAATACTAAACAACTTACAATACTGAACAACTTACATAACTGAACAATTTATGAAACTGAACAACTGACAAAACTGAACAACTGACAAAACTAAACAACTTACAAAACTGAACAACTTATGAAACTGAACAACTGACAAAACTAAACAACTTACAAAACTGAACAACTTATGAAACTGAACAACTTTCAAAATTGAACAACTTACAAAACTGAACAACTTATGAAACTGAACCACTTACAGAACTGAACAACTTATGAAACTCAACAACTTTTTAATACTGAACAATTTTAAAAACTGTACATCTTTCAAAACTGAACAACTTTTGAGACTGAACAACTTTTACACCTGAACAAATTTAAAAACTGTACAACTTATGAAACTGGACAACTTTTTAATGACAACTTCAAAACTGATCAACTTGTGGTCACCTACCTGTTCAACTGTACTGAATTCTGTAAAAACTCCCACGGGAGGAAAGTGATTTGTATGGTTAATTCCCTCCCGCTAATATGTACGTTGAACAATGACTAACGTTCCCCCCTATAGACTGTTAAGCTATAGGTAAATTACTATGCAGGTGTAGTATAAAGGTTTATGGATGGAGAAGAAGAAGTAGCCATCATCTCAGAAGCCGCCTCGAGCGGTATCTCGTTGCAAAGTGATAGAAGGTAAGGAAATATAAAATGGGTAAATTATGTGAATGTTTCGGGACACAACTTTTCCCAAAAAGATGCAATAGTACATTACGTCACAGGCCGAGTATATAGCAATTTCTGGTCGAGTGGCATTGGAAGGCCGAGACGAAGTCGAGGCCTTCTAAAGTAAACGAGACCAGAAATTGTTATTTCGGCCGAGGTTTGTATAGTGCTTTTCTCCAATTTGCAAGGAAACAAATATTTAAATCATGATAAAATTGACACTTTGTAACTTTTAAAGTTCGCATAGCGTTGGCGCTGGTTTTGCTTACGTTCCGTTTCATAAAGAATGCGCGGGAAATTCACATTCAGCCTTCAAACTTCAAACAAATTGTGTTCCATAAAACACCTAATCACGAAAGTGTGAAGTTTAAGAACCCTTTTATTACCGGCCTAGTCCGGCAATTTCTATTACAGTCCTCTGCGCCTTGACAACATAAATGAGCCCATTGACGTATTCTTTTTTTAAAGTAATGAAGCTATTTCCGAGCAAATTGGAGAAAAAAAATATATTGCATTCACAGGGAATGCTATTGCCTATCCCCAGATATATTAATCCTGAACACATTTGTGTAGAAATAGTGTGGCACTATTCTGGACCGGAAAGAAAAAATACTTCACGGTGATAATTTTTTGATATGTAGTTATTTTTGTATTTCAGAGCTAGAAACCAAAGAAGAAGAGTTCACATAACATTAGAATTGCCGTGGTCGGCAGATAGAGCTATACAACAATTTGGTAAGTAGCTTTTCTGTTTATTCCGATCATATCTTAAATATTTCTCATTATTTTGCAGCTTGTTTAACTGTTTCAAAAATAGTGAGCCACTTACTTGGCCAAATTTAATCCTTTTTCTTTTTTTTACTTGTAAGTCTGTCCATAGATATGACTTTCCTAAGAAATTGGGCCCCAAGTTTGCTAATTTTTGGCCATTGTAATGTCAGCGACACTCAACTATTGCCACTGTGATTTAGCAAAATACGAGACCACTAAAAAGATCCAGCTGACATGCAAATGGCAACATTATTGTTGACACCTTGCTCAAATGTCATGTAATATGAAAAAGACGCAAACAATAATTTTGCCATTTCGGGTCCCCTTCTTTTGTGAACCAGATTATAGCAGACTTCGTCCCTGAGTTTTATCAAATTCCTTTTTCCGCAGGTCGAACCCACCGATCGAACCAGGTTAACGCACCGGAGTACATATTCCTAATATCAGACCTCGCGGGGGAGCGGAGGTTCGCCTCCACCGTCGCTAAACGACTCGAGTCACTAGGCGCTTTGACACACGGGGACAGACGAGCCACGGAGACCAGGGATCTTAGCCAGTTCAACATCGACAACAAATACGGTAAGAACCGTCTAGCCGACAAGAAAATGATTTGTGTATATTGTGAATAAGGTAGGAACAAATATGCTCCCTTGAGGTACTAAAGAATAGTGAGGAAAATCTATAGCACCGCCGCCACCAAACACCGTCGCCAAACGACTCGAGTCACTAGGGGCGTAGACACATGGTGACAGCCACGGAGACCAGGGATCTTAGCCAGTTCAACATCGACAACAAATACGGTAAGAAACGTCCAGCCGACAAGAAAATGATTTGTGTATATTGTGAATAAGGTAGGAACAAATATGCTCCCTTGAGGTACTAAAGAATAGTAAGGAAAATCTATAGCACCGCCGCCACCAAACACCGTCGCCAAACGACTCGAGTCACTAGGGGCGTTGACACATGGTGACAGCCACGGAGAGGGATCTTAGCCAGTTCAACATCGACAACAAATACGGTAAGAACCGTCTTGCCGACAAGAAAATGATTTGTGTATATTGTGAATAAGGTAGGAACAAATATGCCCTTGAGGTACTAAAGAATAGTAAGGAAAATCTACGCCACCAAACACCGTCGCCAAACGACTCGAGTCATTAGGGCGTTGACACATGGTGACAGCCACGGAGACCAGGGATCTTAGCCAGTTCAACATCGACAACAAATACGGTAAGAACCGTCTTGCCGACAAGAAAATGATTTGTGTATATTGTGAATAAGGTAGGAACAAATATGCTCCCTTGAGGTACTAAAGAATAGTAAGGAAAATCTATAGCACCGCCGCCACCAAACACCGTCGCCAAACGACTCGAGTCACTAGGGGCGTTGACACATGGTGACAGCCACGGAGACCAGGGATCTTAGCCAGTTCAACATCGACAACAAATACGGTAAGAACCGTCTTGCCGACAAGAAAATGATTTGTGTATATTGTGAATAAGGTAGGAACAAATATGCTCCCTTGAGGTACTAAAGAATAGTAAGGAAAATCTATAGCACCGCCGCCACCAAACACCGTCGCCAAACGACTCGAGTCACTAGGGGCGTTGACACATGGTGACAGCCACGGAGACCAGGGATCTTAGCCAGTTCAACATCGACAACAAATACGGTAAGAACCGTCTTGCCGACAAGAAAATGATTTGTGTATATTGTGAATAAGGTAGGAACAAATATGCTCCCTTGAGGTACTAAAGAATAGTAAGGAAAATCTATAGCACCGCCGCCACCAAACACCGTCGCCAAACGACTCGAGTCACTAGGGGCGTTGACACATGGTGACAGCCACGGAGACCAGGGATCTTAGCCAGTTCAACATCGACAACAAATACGGTAAGAACCGTCTTGCCGACAAGAAAATGATTTGTGTATATTGTGAATAAGGTAGGAACAAATATGCTCCCTTGAGGTACTAAAGAATAGTAAGGAAAATCTATAGCACCGCCGCCACCAAACACCGTCGCCAAACGACTCGAGTCACTAGGGGCGTTGACACATGGTGACAGCCACGGAGACCAGGGATCTTAGCCAGTTCAACATCGACGACAAATACCGTAAGAGCCGTTTATGAGCCAGCAGGGAAATCATTTGTGTACATCTCTAAATACCATAAAATACAGTCGCTTTTTGCGTTTCTCTAGTTGTCGTAGAATTCGCCAACTCCTTTCAAACTACGCAACGGATTTGTATACAGTTTTTTCTAATAGATTGAGCGATTCAAGAGGAGGGTTGATATGTTTAACACATGCCGGGAAAGCATCTTACCTATTCCCCCGGGAAAATGTATTGCAGCGAGTGACACCGCTGACGGGCCGCTAGTTTTGTTTAGTTTTTGTTTAGTTCTATATGCCCCATCTTCATGTACGACTGTGAAGCTTGGAAACTTACACTAAAAGAAGAGAATAAACTTCTAGTCGCTGAGCGAAAAGTCCTGCGAAAGATCCTGGGCCCAACTAGACGGGATGACGGCAGGTGGCCGGAAGGAAAAATGCTGAAATCGAAGAGCTAGTGCCCAGCCCACCATAATCCGGGAGGCTAAGGCTCACCGACTCCGTTGGCTCGGCCACGTAGAAAGGATGATATGCTTAGTGGAGGATCGTGGAGCAAAAAAGCGTACGTGGGTTGCCCCACAGGACTCCCGCTGGAGAGACGTGGCAGAGGCTGACATGCGCGATCTTTGAGTCAGCAACTGGTAGGAGATCGCGCAGGACAGGGATCAGTGGAGAGAGCTCGTGTCGGACGCCAAGATCCTCTTTGAGTCGCTGAGTCAGCGGAGTTAAGAGTTAGCTAACATGCTAGCTAGTTGAGGTACTAAAGAATAATAGGGAAAATCTGTAGTACATAATTTAGATAATACATAGATTCTGTGTTGCCGTCTGATGTTGCTAACTGCGAATAGACATAAAAACCTTTTAGAAAAGGATGCTCCCATCATCATTACCACTTAATCAATTTTATTGCATGAAATGAAACAGCTAGAACAAGAGCCAAAAATACTCACTGTGTATTTTTGTTTTTCTTCCAGGTCGATCGGCATTAGAAGCGGTGATGCGCGCGATAATGAAATACGAGACCCCGTTAGTACCCCCGCCGCGCGACTACCCGGGCGACTTTTTCCAAGACGTGGCGTCGGCGCTAGTCGGCGTCGGACTGATCGTCAATAGTGAATCATCGCCGGGAGTGCTCTCATTAGATAAGGTAAGATTTGCCATATTTCAAAGATATATTTTCATTGCTGTAATTCGTATGATGTGATTTTTCGCCACATGGTAACATTTTGCCACTCTCGGTTTACTCTGTCCTTTTGCCCCCCTATTTTGCTGGACTATCATTTTTCTACCCTGGCATTTTGCTACTCTGATATTTTACCATTAAGTCTCTGCCAGCATTTTTAACATTTTGCTACTCAGATATTCTACCCCTCTGAAATAACCGGAATCAGCAATCTCTTGAGTATGTATGTGAATTATAGACAGGTCTTTCTAGTCTAGTCTTTCAAATCACCTGTCACTAGGCTTCTGAAACTAGACCAATCACTTCACAGATTTGCAACTGCAGCGATTGTATAAACTTATAAGTATTTTATAATTTTAATTTTTCCCCAGGATTACAACAATATGTCAAAGTTCCTAAATAGGATACTGGGCATGCCAGTAGATCTACAAAATAGGCTTTTCAAATACTTCACCGACACGCTCGCTGCCGTAATGGAGCAAGGTAATATAATTTTTCCCATAATTTTGGTAATACAAATAGTAAATAAGTTTGATCAATTTTCCACAAGTGCCAAATATCGTAAAAACAGTCCTATAATGACTCGGTTGGCTACCACATTTTGCATGGGTAGTCAAATATTTTTGTCTTTTGGTTTGTTTATTGGGAGAAGTTATCTACTGAAATAATTTCAGCAAGTTTCACATCCTGCATTTTATGCTGAAGTTTATGAAATCTCAATATTTAATTGTCATATTATTTAGCACAGAATAGGAATGAATGCCGGCCGTTCCACCGGCAAGAGCATAGCTCGTTGGGCTATCTCTACACATGAGACGTGAGACATAAAAAAAAAGAGAAAAAAAAGGTTCTTTTTACTTCACACTATTGCGTACTTTAGAAGTTACTCAATTTTGTCACGATTTAAATGTTTATGTTTCCTTGTAAATTGGAAAAAAGCACTATACAAACTTCGGCCGAAATAACAATTTCTGGTATCGATTACTTTAGAAGGCAGACCAGGAATTGGTATATACTAGACTTGTGACGTAATGTACTATTATTTTGTTTGCAGCAAAACGCAGCGGTCGTTTCGACCTCGGCATCCTCGACCTGGGCAGCGCGGGCGAGTGCGTGCGCCGCGTCAAATGCGTGCGCTTCCTGCGCAGGCACGCCACCGGCCGCGCGCCCGTCGAGCTCCATACTGTGCACGCTGAGGTAAACTCACTCGACAAGTTCGTGCACGACCGTACCTAGGGGTGACAGACGTTGGGGGAGGCGAGGCACCCAAGATGTCAGCGGGTAGCGGGAGGTGTAGCGGCGGAGGGACAGTACATTGTCACCATGTAGCAAACTGGTCGTTTTGACATCGGTATCCTTGACTTAGGCAGCGCGGGCGAGTGCGTGCGCCGCGTCAAGTGCGTGCGCTTCCTGCGCAGGCACGCCACCGGCCGCGCGCCCGTCGAGCTGCATACTGTACACGCTGAGGTAAGCTCACTCGACCATGGTATAATAAGATACTCCGCCTGGTATTCCATTCCGAGACTCGTGAACCACGTGACTAACACAAGCCTACGTCATCATGCTTGTGGGTTACCAGAATTACCCACTCTTATGATTATTTTTGTAAATCATATAAGATACTGTTAAAGTGTTTTAAAGTAAAGTAAAGTTCAAGTTAATTCACACGTAAATCTAAATTATAAAATTATTCAAAAATATTTTAACTCATTTTTCTGAGATTGAATTTATCGTATTTTATTGAAATAAAGTGGCAATACTAGTGACGTAGGCTTGTGTTTCTCTGGGAATGTAAGACCATGTTTTATTAGACTATGCACTCGACAAGTTCGTGCACGACCGTACCTAGGGGTGACAGACGTTGGGGGAGGCGAGGCACCCAAGATGTCAGCGGGTAGCGGGACGTGTAACGGCGAAGGGAAACGCGTGCATCCGTCGAGCAGCATACAGGCTGCGAGGTAAATCACATCAGCCATCGCTGGGCGTAGGTATGCTACCAGTCATCCTGTTCCTAACAGCGTATCGGTTCATCTGGCCGGAGGGCATCCAACACAACACTGTCCATCGGTTTTACGAGAGATGTAATATCAGCTCACTGCTTCCAAACTTTTTGAATAAGTACTGCAATATTAGGCAATAAGGACCACTTCCGTGTAACGAATACTTCATAATTTTAATAACAAGTAACGATAATGAAGTGCTATATTTATTTGTATCATGTGTACATTTTTAGGTTTTAGTAATGAACTTTTATTATGATTGTCTTTTTAGTCGCTTACACAAAGTTGATATTTATATCACTTCGTGAATTTGTTCCCAGACTGGTTAGAAACATGCAGACCAAACCACCTGATTGTCCGAAAATAAAGATGGTTCCGTGCTTTAAACCGTCGGTTGCTGTCTATCGATGACTTATACGTTACACAAGTATGTCATAGGCGGTTGTAAAACTCTAACATCAGGTTACATCGGGTCGTTGGACGACTCGGTGTCCCACACGAAGAGAGAGGACCGTTTTAAATTTTTAATAATTTATTTGTTTGCAGCGAGGCATGGACTGGACGGAAGCGCTAGAGAAATGGTCCTCCTTGTCCGGCCCCAAAGAAGGCTTCTACTTGTCACTAGCGGCAAGAAACAACAAGTACACCGCCGTGCTCTGCGTCGCCGTGCAGCATCACCCCACCAGCAAGAAGGAGCGGCTCTCCAAGAAGGAGCAGATGTACCAGATATACAGGTATATGGTCGTCTCTTTCTACCACTGCTAGCAAGAAAGGCCTCTTAAATGTGGCTGACCATGGAAACTGCCGGTGTTGGAGCCGGCAACCTTAGCGGGTTCTCATCGCCAAAGGTGTATTTTTAGATGGGTAGGTATACGTTTCGAACGTTAAAGCTGTGTGATGTAAGTTTTGAAAATGAAATAAGTTTTATCTACACTCAGTTCGTAATATTCGTTTTACAGAATCGAAAATACGAACGTAATGAACTGCATTACGAATATACAGCCTTTAAAAAAAAACTTTCATACTACTGGCAGCTACATAAAGTAACTCGATTTCTAGTATTTGAAAAAAAATTAAACGAATTGACCCGCGTACCAAATTGTAATCTGTTCCAATTTGACACTGGCCATCAGTAAGTCGAATGAAACAAGTGTCACCGCGGCGGGGCGACACTTGAAATTATGAGGACTTATTTATTATTAAATCTTTGCTTCAAATCATTTTTCGAATTAAAATTCACCGATAAATGCTATTTAATTTTAAAAGTTGTTCAGTTTTTATGAGCCTCCATTTTAACGTTTAGTTAAAAAGTTACATATGTACAAAAGTCGTTCAGTTGGTGGTTCAGTAGATAGGCTTGCAATCGCCATAGTGCAGTGCGGTGGTTTGAATTATTTTTCATAGTTTTTCTTGTAGAGTGTAGATAAAATAGTGTATGCAACTGCAAATAATTAGGCTGTAGAATGCTCGTGTCAAACTATTATCACACTCGGCCGCGCCTCGTGTGATAAACAGACACTCTCATCCTAAAGCCTCTCATTATTAGGCAGTTGCATAAACTACTATTACAAGTCGGATAAAAAACAACTGCCAGGATTTCGGATGGTCACCCATACAATGTTATGACCTCCTAAACATGATCTATCGTTATATTATAGCATACTTTCAATCGGTAGACTTACTTTGTCAATGGGAGCATAGTCTATTAGGTAGTATTCTACGGGCTTTTGCTACCCGTACAGCTGTTTGATATGATATTGAAAAAGTCGGAGATAAATTAAAAACTGATTAGTGGATTTTTGAGATTTAATCGATGATACGAGTACACGCCACGGTGGTGGTGAATACACTGACGTGACGGTGCACTGTATGCAAAATGCTGACAAGCAAGATGTGCGATTGTATAGACCGTACAAGTATTCTTTGGTTATAGTAACGTTTAATGCATCATGTTTCACATTTTTATACGGGGTTGTAGACTGCGATCTCTAATTATTTCGTTTTCATAAAATTAAATTATAAAATTCAGGTAAATGCTGGAAGTTACACAGTTTTTATCTCTTTCTACAAAATCAATAACGTTTCTTTGCAGACCAAACACCGGTCTCCAGTTACGATTAGAATCGCTCGCTGAAATCGAGAAGAAATACAAGAAAGTGAGCAGCGAAGAGGCCGAGACGTCGTGGCGCGCGCAGTACGCTGCATCAACGCGCGTGTGCAGCCACGCGTACTGGCGGGCCACGTGCAGGAACATAGACTGTGAAGTAAGTGCACAACAACACCAGAATTAGGAACAAATGCAAGGGATCATAGACTGTGTAGTAAGTGATAAATAAACTAGAAGTAGGAACAAATACTAGGGAACATAGACTGTAAAGTAAGTGCACAATAAACCAGAGGTAGGAACAAATACAAGACAGTGAGCAGTGAAGAGGCCGAGACGTCGTGGCGCGCGCAGTACTGGCGGGCCACGTCAGGAACATACAGTACGCGAATGAGTTCATGACCATGTTGAGGAATGCGGTAGTGCTGTGGCTAATTGATGTTGATGTCGATATCGAGAATTGTTGCCGAACAGTTCAGTTCAGACTACTCATAGTTATTAGTTAATGGGTTGTTTTTCCTACAATATTGAGTAGGTAGGGTATCGTTGAATAGGTCTTTATAAACTAAGGGCAGGTTTCTTTATAACAAAGTAACTAAAATGTATATGTCTCGAGACATTTGCTTATTAAAGGGGCCTTTTTAGCCATAGTTTGTTCGAACTGTAACTTCACTGTTTGTGAATAATATTAAAGAAGTATTTATGGTTTCTACACAAAACACAACACAACGACAAAATATCGACAACATTGTGACACAATTTTTTCCCATCACTCGACTGCGGGCGAATGCGGGTAGGTGGGTAATCGCGGGGCGCGCCGCTCCCGCGCGCCTCCTCATTCCCCGATGGCCAAGAACTCATGCGCGTACTGTAGACTGTGAGGTAAGTGCACAACAACACCACAAGTAGGAACCAATACAAGACAGTGAGCAGCGAAGAGGCCGAGACACGCGTACTAGCGGGCCACGTGCAGGAACATAGACTGTGAGGTAAGTGCACAACAACACCACAAGTAGGAACCAATACAAGACAGTGAGCAGCGAAGAGGCCGAGACACGCGTACTGGCGGGCCACGTGCAGGAACATAGACTGTGAGGTAAGTAAGCAATAACACCAGAATTAGGAACAAATGCAAGGGATCATAGACTGTGAAGTAAGTGCACAACAACACCACAAGTAGGAACCAATACAAGACAGTGAGCAGCGAAGAGGCCGAGACACGCGTACTGGCGGGCCACGTGCAGGAACATAGACTGTGAAGTAAGTAAGCAATAACACCACAAGTAGGAACCAATACAAGACAGTGAGCAGCGAAGAGGCCGAGACACGCGTACTGGCGGGCCACGTGCAGGAACATAGACTGTGAAGTAAGTGCACAACAACACCACAAGTAGGAACCAATACAAGACAGTGAGCAGCGAAGAGGCCGAGACACGCGTACTGGCGGGCCACGTGCAGGAACATAGACTGTGAAGTAAGTGATAAATTAACCAGAATTAGGAACAAATGCAAGGGATCATAGACTGTGTAGTAAGTGATAAATAAACCAGAATTAGGAGCAAATGCAATGGATCATAGACTGTGTAGTAAGTGATAAATAAACTAGAAGTAGGAACAAATACAAGACAGTGAGCAGTGAAGAGGCGGAGACGTTGTGGCGCGCGCAGTACTGGCGGGCCACGTCAGGAACATAGACTGTGAAGTAAGTGATAAATTAACCAGAATTAGGAACAAATGCAAGGGATCTTAGACTGTGTGTGTAGTAAGTGATAAATAAACTAGAAGTAGGAACAAATACAAGGGAACATAGACTGTGAAGTAAGTGCACCATAACACCACAAGTAGGAACCAATACAAGACAGTGAGCAGCGAAGAGGCCGAGACACGCGCGTGTGCAGCCACGCGTACTGGCGGGCCACCTGCAGGAACATAGACTGTGAAGTAAGTAGGAACATAGACTGTGAAGTAAGTAACAACAACACCACAAGTAGGAACCAATACAAGACAGTGAGCAGCGAAGAGGCCGAGACACGCGCGTGTGCAGCCACGCGTACTGGCGGGCCACCTGCAGGAACATAGACTGTGAAGTAAGTGATAAATAAACTAGAAGTAGGAACAAATGCAAGGGATCTTAGACTGTGTGTGTAGTAAGTGATAAATAAACTAGAAGTAGGAACAAATACAAGGGAACATAGACTGTAAAGTAAGTGCACAATAAACCAGAGGTAGGAACAAATACAAGACAGTGAGCAGTGAAGAGGCTGAGACGTCGTGGCGGGCCACGAAGTAGGAACAGATACAAAAGAGTGAGCAGTGGAGAAAGTCGCAGCATTATCCTTAAAAATATAGTGCAGTGGTTGCAATAATAGTTTGCCTTTCCATACATGTGAAAGGGGGGGCAAATTTTTTTTTCTGCTGTAATATTGAGTAGGGTATCGTCGAATAGTTCTTTTAAAACTAAGGGGAGATTTCTTTGACACAAAGTCTCTAAAATGTTTCTGTTTCGAGATATTTGCTTTTAAAAGGGGCGTTTTTGAGCCATCATTTGTTCCAGCTGTAACTTCTAAAGTATGCAAGCTAAAAATTAAAAAAAAATATGGAATATAGTTCTTAATATGAAGTTACCATGAAAACTATAACGAATACTGTACCACTTAAGATTAAGGAAATATTAAAGTTTTTCAATTTGCGGTTGGTAACCATACAGCTGCAAAGAAACCAGAAACAAAATTAACTTTGTAACGCTGAAAAACCTGATATTTAAACGTTGACTAGAAACCCTATTTGTGAGCGTGTTTGACACGCTTTCGGCCGCTTTTTTTTCATTTTGCGATCAATGTTCCTTGGGGAAAGTTGATCTTTATCACCAACTGGTATTGAGTTTTCGCTATCGGTCACTAGCAAAATTTCACCCTATACCGGAAGTAACAGAAAGGATATAACAAGCCGAAAGGAGGTCAATGTACTCATGAAACTGAACAACTTTCCCCATGAAACATGAGTCGAGAAAGTTGTTCAGTTTCATGAGTAGTTTGAACTCTTTTCGGCTTGTTATACTCTTTCCGTTACTCCCTGTATTGTAAATCAGTGTGTGCGATAAAAGTGCTCGATATTCTACTATTGATTTGTGTGTGTAGGTGGGATTACGGCGGCGCACGTGGCACGTGCTGTCGGGCTCGGTGCTGGCGGTGTGGGCGCGCGTGGAGGGCGTGCTCGCCGCGCGCAGCCAACTCAACAAGATGCAGGTCGTGCGCATCAAGACCACAGCCGGACTCAAGATCGTGGGTGAGTATACTCACATACAGTATAGGAGGGTCTGAGCGACGCAGCCAACTCAACAAGATGCAGGTCGTGCGCATCAAGACCACAGCCGGACTCAAGATCGTGGGTGAGTACAGTCCTTAGAGTATACCGGGAGTAACAGAAAGGGTCTAACAAGTCGAAAGAAGGTCAAGGTACTCATGAAACTGAACAACTTTCCCTATGTATTTATAATAAATTTGGACCTCCCATACAAAATCTCCGATCAGCTGATCGATTTATTATGGGAGGTCCAATTTTTTTTGATCCATGTTTCATGGGGAAAGTTGTTCAGTTGCATGAGTACCTTGACCTCTTTTCGGCTTGTTATTCCCTTTCTGTTACTCCCGGTATACTCTAAGGTACAGTCACAAATAACAGTCCGCTGCTGGACCTCCCTCTATTGAAGTAGAAATTTCCCTTGCAAATATATATTTTTTTTGTAAGTACCTTTGAATTCTCGGAGTTTCCTTAAAAATACTTTCAATTCTCTTGAGAATGTTCTAAACCCTTGCGGACATTCTGGGTTCCCTCGAGAACACTGGATTCCTTTGAAAACATTCTGATTGTTCTTGAATTTCTCTGAGAACAATCTGAATTCTTTTGAGTACGCTTTGGATTTTTTTAAGAACACATAGAATTAGCTTCAGAACATTCTGAATTCTTTTGAGAACATTCTGAATTCCGTTGAGAACATTCTGAATTCCGTTGAGAACACTCTAAATTCCCTTGAGAACATTCTAAATTATCTTACGAACACTTTGAATCCCTCTCTATAACAATCAGAGTTCCCTTGAGAATACTTAGAATTATTTTGAGAATACATATAATGATTGCAACCAAGTATTTTTATGTTTATTAAACTTTTTACAATTGAGTTACTTAATTAGCTAAAAATGCCGCCCCAGGACGCTTCTGGTCCAAACTTACCTATCACGCTTATGACATTACCACGTTCGATCGCGAGTCTTTGGACAAGGAACGAATCGGTCAAGACCTCTCTCTTTCAGCCGACGCCTATTCTGCCTGACAAAGACTTTAGCCTCGGCACACCCTGCCTTTTCCACCGACAGAGGGGTCATAGAATTCCCTTGAGAATATACCGAATACTAATTACCCCATTTCCTCGCAGGCACGGTGATCCCAAAGAACTGCGTGGAGCCGCTGAAGGAGGCGCTGTCTTCCGACGCCGTGTCGGTCTCCGAGCAAACCTTCGACCAGGACGGCGCGCTCAAGTGAGCAATATCCGGATATTACTAGTTCAGCTTGATACTTCCTGTCTGTCTGATCGCCATTGGGCAACTAACGGATATTACTAGAATACCCAAATTTTAAAACACTTCTCGTGTTAGGTATACAATTTTTGGAAAACTTACAAAATTTTCCACCGCATATATACCGGACATTACTAGTTCAGCTTGATAGTTGCTCTTTGTCTGGGAGGCGGGAGGTCATCCAATCGGACGAAGTAGGATGGGCAGCCTAGGGTTGCAGATTGGACAAAATCAACCTGTAGTAGAATTGATATTTTGTATAGTTAGAGTCTGATAGTTCACGCTATCGATAGATTATAGAAAACTTTTGATATAACCTATTTTCATAGAAGAAAGGGACCTGAATTGGCAACAATATTGTTTGCTTCTTTTTCATGTTACATGACGTTTGAGCAGGAATTCAACAATAACGATGCCATTTCGGGTCCCTTTCTTCTATGAATCAGGTTATAGTATCCCTAGTTCAAAATGTAGCAACAATGTCGATACGTTTCTTTCGTATCGTTTCTTAGCAATAACATCGATAGTATTGCACCTTTTTAATTGTATTGCTATAGTGTGGACTATCGATACGATCAATTGCATAAGGATTTTCGTAGTTCGGCTACATTAATGTATAGTCCATTCGCAATCATAGTGTCATGAAATGACATGACCAGCCTAAGCGGGAGGCCAAGTTGCGCTGGTTTCTACGCGACCCGCGTAACATAGCATCCTGCTTAGGCTGGTCATGACACTATGATTTTGAATGGACATTATAATCCGACCTGCACTGCAACCCTATGGTGTCCATTCTGGGGTGTCTCATTGGATGACCCGGCAGATTGCAGTTAGCGAGTGTTGGGACCACAAGCGGTTTGAAGGAATGGACATTGGATAAAATACTACGTTTAGATATTTTTAACCAATTGTGAACTTCTGAATAATAATAGTAGCAGCTGAGTCATAATTTCTACTAGGAATCTAAAATGCTTGTCAGTTTTATTTTCTAAACTCAGAAGATTAGATTTTCTTGTATATTACTTTTGTGGTCTAAGTTGAGTGTATTTTTTTTATAATATGATTATTTTGTTTATGATACTAAATAATCACGTTATTTAAAAAATCTTGAAAGTAAAATAATATTGAATGTGTAGAATTTTTGACGTAATTTGTGTGGATAAGAAAAAAGTATAATAATAATTATAAACACTGTGTTTAGAAGTGTCTGACCATTGGACTTGCCAAAATTAAAAAAAAAAATGCTTGCTGTATCGACTGTTCTTATGAACCAAATCACCTTAGCAGCTAATGTGTTAAATTCGATCTGTAGGAACTTTCGTTTAGAATATTTCATACCTTCTCTGAAAGAGGTGGATAATTTCCTCGTGTACTTAGTGTAATCTAAAATTTTAATGTGTAATATTATGTGATTTTAACTCGGCTGACAAAAAAATAAATGAGTTTTGTGAACCAAAGTTTGTAATCTACTAAAATATGAAATTATTTCATTCATACGCACTTTGAGAGTGTAGTCTAGGGAACGATCGGCATTACCGTCAAAAATCGACGCCTCTTAGAATATTGGGAGGTGCCAATACAGTCAATTACATTTTGTAAGATTCAGCGGATAAGCCTCAGGATGGCCGACTTTTCCATTACCTCTTTTTCTTCCCATCGGGTCGTTCGTCGACTAAGTGTCTCAATCGAACATGGCGACGGCCATTTTGTAACACGGGCACACCTTGTGACGTTCAGGGGGAGCGCCGGTAAACTGGTATTTTTATTAAGATTTAATTTTAGTTTCGTCTCCTGAAAGTGATCTACGTATGCAAGTGCTTAAGAATATTTTAATAATTTTATTATTTTAGAACTTGATGACATGTAATCTCTCATACCATCTGTGGCGCCCTCTATAAAGGAAAAAACAGCCCTGGGCTTAAAATACGCTGCTCATGAAATAACCAAAGGTCGTGCGATGCGTGACGTGTACTGTCCGCGCGGACCCGCAATACCGTAGTCTAATAAAACATGGTCTTACATTCCCAGAGTAACACTTGCCTACGTCACTAGTATTGCCACTTTATTTAAAAAAAATACGTTATGGAGTAAATTCAATGTCAGAAAAATGAGCTAAAATATTTCTTAATAATTTTATAATTTAGAGTTAAGTGTGTAACTTGAACTTTACAACAACACTTAAATTGTATTTATTACTTAACAGTATCATAAATGATTTACAAAAAACATCATAAGAGTGGGTAATTCTGGTAACCCACAAGCATGATGACGTAGGCTTGTGTTAGTCACTTGGTTCACGAGTCTCGGAATGGAATACCAGGCGGAGTATCTTATTATACCATGCGCAATACGAGGATTCGTGCGAAGTTCACTCACTTTACTGCACCGCTTGGAGCAAAGTGAGCTTAGCACGCGGACCGGTACTCGCCGCCTAAATATGCCGCTCTTTTTCCTTTACAGAGCGCGCCGCGCCACGGTATGAGAGATCAACTTACATATGTTTTTGTTTAAAATACATGACAGCGTTTCCATCTAGGCTTATAGATTATTGTTAAAATAAGCGAAGTTTGATTTTGTACAAAACATGCCTATCTCATGTATCTATTTAATTACTAATATAATGTACTTTAACTAAATTTAAATAATCAAGTATATATATATTGCAAACGGTGATTTTTATAATATATATATTTTAAGACAGATTCAAAACATTATGTGCAATACGAATTCGACCCAAATGTTATGCATAAAAAATATAGCAAAGCACCTACCTACCGGTAGTTTTAAAATTAATGATGTCAACCTATATATTTATTCATTGCGATAGATACCACTGATGAATGTGATGTAATAAATTATTGAACTATATATTTGTTTAGCCTTAAGAACTAAATAGAAAAGTGTTGAAAATGTTAAAAAATATACTATTTTTAGCTGGTGTTGTGTCATCGGCGAAAATTACAGGTAATTCACAGTATCGTTCATGATTTAATGTACTTCACTCACGCCATCTCATCTCATTCTGTCTTTGATGTAAAAAGACAAAATAAATGTATATAAAGTAAAATAAGAATGTGTTTTGATATTTCCCATCACACTAACCCTTAGCAATAGCAAAATGACACCAAAGAAGAATGAGCCAGCCTATGGCCAAAAAATATTAAATATCTAGTTGCTTGGGGTGAGAATCCACCAGAGCTGTGCGAGGTAGCTAAGCGGTGTGCAAGGAAAAAATCCACCAATAGAATCACTTCATTTTCCTAGCCTCGCTTAGCTCAGCTCTGGTGGAATAGGGTTGAGCGAAGCGAGGCCATTCTACATACAAAACAAGCGAGAAATGTGTGCGAAGGATGTGTTGCGACGAATGTGTAGCGAGGACTGTGTTGCGAGAAATGTGCTGCTAGGAATACGTTGCGAGGTTTCCACTACATCGCATTTCCCCCCGCTCACATATTTCACAGCTTCGCAACGCATCCTTTGACAGCTCCGCTACGCATCCTCGTACGACACATATTTTACTCGCACAGCTCTGGTGGAAACCCCTACACATTTCCACAGCACAGCTACACGTCCTCGTACGACACATTTTACTCGCACAGCTCTGGTGGATTCTCACCCTTACTGGGTGATTTTGAATGAATCTGCAAGCAAAAATACATCTTCAGGTTACGTTGCGTCTTGTTTGGGATCGTGATTAATTAAGGTGAGCGTACATATGTCAGTACAGCCGAGTCCAAAGCGAGCCGCATCGAAATGCTGATGGTGTGAGCGTTTCATTTTATAAGGTTTTGTAAATCAGAATTTTAGAAAATTTTATTTTAAAATTAACAAAAATCTAACATATTTTACACATGTAGCTTGCTTATGGGTAAAATCTGCAAGAATCTAATAATGTTGCTTTTAACCTTTCTTAAAGAATCATTTTAATACAATCAAAAATATTTGTAATCGAAATTCCATAAGCGCTGATTTAAATATTCATTTTGATACAATCAAATAGATTTGTACTCGATATTCCTCAAGCGCTAATGCCTGATGTAGAACTTGGCCACCGCACAATCGTGCGCTTTGAAATTTGTTTCAAACATTGAGTCGGTGCTGCAACAGTTAGCTTGTTTCACAATAAAATTTGCAAAGCTCTGTATTGTTAAAAGTTTATTGTGCGCTGCTGTATGCCCCCGCCCCTCCTTAATTTACTAGACCCATTGCTTTTAGACCCAGTGGGACTAATTAGTGATAGATAATCCATCGAATAAAATTGATCTCTAACCACAACAGTCCACTGGACCTAGGCCTCCCCCTATCAGGGGGTACTGCTATACTCACCATGCTTGTATTGTATTAACTGTGTAACCAAAAAGTTAACACGCAATAGCACTTAGCAATTAAAGGCTTAAATAGTTTTATTAATAGTATTTTTTGAAAACTATTTCTATTCCTATTGCGACCAAAGCGAGCTCGATTTTTCACGTATGAGAAGCCATACAGAGATGCTCAACATTTCACTTTAAAATATTTCGTTTTCGCTTGGATAAACGCTAGCTCGACTCTTGTCACTGACTTATTGACATGGCTCGCGGACAACTTGAGTTGCTTCCAGGGACTAGCGGACCCCGGAGCACCGGTTAAGAACCACTGCTAATAGATGATAATATTATGCAGTCACACATTGAACCCGCTGGGTCTAATTGTCAGTAGGCCTGCACGACTCCCGCTACGCTCCGGACGCACTCATTCCGATATTTCCTAATAATGAATCCTCTCTAATGGGAGCTTTTATTATGATCCTGCCACTTAATATACTCACTGGGCCTTACCACAAAAAAGTTAAACGAGCTTGGAACGCGTTTTTGTATGAAGTTTTATTTTAAATACGCGTTCAATACTTGACTTACTTTTTCGTGGTCAGGCCCACTGGGTCTAATTGTCAGTAGGTCTGAACGAGACCCGCTACGCTCCGGCCGCACTCATTCCGATATTTCCTAACAATGAATCCTCTAATGGGAGCTTTTAATACGTTTATATAATTTACAAAGCGCTTGCTCAATTATTATACCTAGTTTGTGCGCGGGATTTAACTTCAGTTTGCTGGAGTTATCGGAAGCAGAAATTGTGCAAAAAGTAATACCTTATTTTTTAGAACTCCAATCATAATAAAGGATGTAAAATCACAAAATACAGAATTGCTGCGATTGTCATTTGTTGCATAGCCAGGGTTGCTACTGTCAACAATCTCAAAGTACAAGAATATCAAAACTTGCACTGCGCTCGCTAATCCGCCTGCCAAGCGTGGTGAGTATGGCAATACCCTGATAAGGGAAGGCCCATGTCCAGCATTGAACTGTTGTGGCTGTTAAGGTCAATGAATTCCCCGGTAGCTAAGCTTCTGATAAAATGACACATAATAAAATTAATACAATAACTTTCTTCTATTGCTCAGATCACGTGAAGTTATGAGCTGCCCTGTAGAGTGCCACTCATAGCTAGGGCGAGGGCGAGAGGGCTCTACCGGGCACTCGCCGCGAGGACCCTCCAGCCGCTCCATCTTTACGGCTAATCGAGAGGGCAGAACGAAACGCGCAAGCTACATAGAATACCTACACGTGAGACGTAAGACGTAAGGCCCAAGCTCACAGAGGATGCGTGCGAAGCGACGCGCAACATGACATCTGTCAGACAAGCGATCGTCAGCCGTCATCGATGACGCGACGCGCGTCTCAAGTGTGTAGCTTTATCTCTTCTGTTTCTTACTTTTTATATGGAAACTGTTTCAAGCGTCGCGATGTCGCACGTCACGTCTCACGTGTCCGGCGATCACTTGTTTGACAGATGCCATCTTATGTTTAACGTCTACTCTGCGGAGCTTGTGCCTTAAATAAGTGATCGTCGGACACGTGAGACGCGCAATATCGCGACACTTGAAACCTTGAAAAAATGTACGTATATGAAGCATCTTCTTGCCCTTATCCCAATTACTTGGGGTCGGCACAACACGTTTTGTTGAACACAAAATCGTGTTGCAAAGGATTTGGCTTAATTTTACGACCGGCCGCCTACCAGACGTCTACCCTCCTTGGGAATGCTTTTGTGGTGGATTAACCGCCACCATACTGTTGGCCCTGGGTGTTTGGGTCGGGTTTATCCCTCGGTCGCCTCTTATGACCCCCACGGGAAGAAAGGGGGTGGTGCTATTCTACTCTGCTCTGGTACGTATATGAAGCAAAAGAAACAAAGCTACATACGTCTGACGCGCGTCCCATTGATAACGGCTGACGATCGCTTGTGTAACAGTCTCTGTGGAGCTTGCCCCAAACGCGATCAAATTGACTTTGGCCACATATTGTTCCTACCCTGTCGGCTCTCGATCTGAAGCAATTTAGGACGTCTGTTCGCCGAGGTCGATGTGATTGAGGCCCAATACTTCTTGACCTCAACCCTTGAGTTTTTGCGTAATATCCGTGTGTGTTTCTTCAAACAGCTTTTCTCTCTGTGTGTTCCGATTGTAAAGGCTCGATTGGATTGATTCAGTGCTGCCAATTTGTTTGTTCCCTTGGACGGGACGGAAGATCGAGTTGCTCGAAGGAGCGTGGTGGCGTCGTAGTGATGCGTCGTTCATAGTATAGAGTCCTGGTCTTTCTGGCATTCCCATACAAACCAGTCATTTTGACGGCGCACCACGTCGCGTCAAGCTCAGTCTTTAAGTAGGTACTCCATAATAAAATTGTGCTAGCATCACACGTTCTATTATACAAATCCATTTTACACATCTACCTTTAACATAGAGGAAAGTGTGATATGAGTGGTTATATAAATGTCGCAGTACGATGGCAGAATCAGGTTTTTGGCCAAAAACCTAGGTTTTTGG
>JANFCV010000359.1:0-197869 GCA_024500475.1 Phthorimaea operculella | reverse complement strand
CGACCAACAAGCAAGCCAGAGGTAGGTACAATCGCTCTTGAGTTTATCACTATGTTTATTATTATTAAAGACGGGTATTTATTCGAGACAAAATTCCAGGCACTTTGAATCTTATACAATGTTCCGGCATAATGTTCCCGAAAAGTTCCTAATGAAAACGCACCCTCGTTGGAAATTTAGTTCCGAAACATGGTTTAAAATGCGTCTTCACTGGTAATATTGATTAGGGAACTTTTGTAACAGATACAATGTTCCGGAACTTTGTTCTCAATGAATACCTGCCTTTACTATATCGAGTGTGAGAAAAAAAGTGAGTAGATTTTCCTGGACGTATCTCAGTGTCAACAAAAAGGATTTGTAACTAGAAAGTATGAGGTGCCAGCATTAGTACACACGAGCTGATGCAGGGCGGCTGCAGAACCTCAGCTGATGCAGTACAGGACCAAGGCTACCTTCCTCATCAGATACCTGTGCACACACAACCACGACGCTAGAGTTACTAATATTATGCCACAGGATTCGAATCTGCAACCTTTCCTGTGCTACTAATACGCATGCGAACTTCTTTTGAGCAACGTTTACCTTCTTATACTCACTCTTTTATTTAGAACGCCTCATGTCGTATTTCCCACTACTGAAGGATTCCCCGACTTCTAAAGTAAAACGTGAGACCGAGTTGTGGCCTGCGTTCCTTGGACTATGACCAACTAGAGAACATCCTTCAAAATGCATGTGGCTGATACACGGAGATCATAACACACACACACACTTAGGACATAGGCGTGATATATTATGTTATGTATCTACGAACTTGCCGTGTGATGCCGGCTTAGAATAGCATCACCCCAATTCTACCCGTGGGTGTCGTAAAAAGCGACTAAGGCAGGGATGGCGAACCTTTATGCATACACGTGCCAATTTTCTGGAATAATATTCAATGACGTCGCAGCAGTGCCATCAAATATTCTTGACTTTGTAATCAGTTGAAAAATAATGTCAAAAAACAATATCATCTCAAAGCACTTTATTTACCAAAAATACTCATCTCTAAAAAAAGTCACGCAGGATTACATTGATGAAAATAAAGTTAGAATAGCATGAACCAGCTTCTTTAAACAATTAAATATTTCTGGCAAAGCATTCCAGGATTCAAAAATTTTATTATTGGCATCTTTACTTACTGGTCAATCTTTCTGTTTCAATTAACTCTAATTTTTTGTCATGTCTATGAATTTTTGTATCCAAATTGAACTAGATTGGAAATCAAGCTGCATTTCAAAATCATAAATTTCCAACCAATCGAACTGAAGTTCAGAGTATCAAAGGTCGTTACATCTGGGTACATAATAAACTTGGCCGATTGTGATAATTCTCTGAACTGAGAAATCAATCATAGAGATAAATTCCTCAGTAATATTTTTAGCATTTTTGTCTCATGTACCTTTATCAGAATCATTGATATTTTTTTTCAAGTTTGAAAAATACTAGTAGTTTTTTGCGATATCGTTTCTAAAAACTTGCAGTTTGCTGCGATCCCGCGCTAGCAGAGCAGCCACGCCGCCGCCTCCACCCCGCGCACCGGTCCTGAATGCTCGCGAGCGTTTGCTTTTCAAAGATTCATTTTTACCTTTTTCTTTAAACTTGTAAATCAGTGACGTGCCGAAAATATATCGTCACGTGCCAGCAATGGCACGCGTGCCATTGGTTCGCCATCCCTGGACTAAGGGATACTTATCCAGGGAATGGGCAGCAGCGTTCCCTGTCAATGCAACATCATGCACTGCGCTCGCCAATCCGCCTGCCAAGCGTGGTGAGTATGGCAATACCCCCCGATAGGGGGAGGCCCATGTCCAGCAGTGGACTGTTGTGGCTGTTATGGTTATGGTTATGGTATCTATGAACTGCATTCATCACCTCGTCCTAAGTTTTACAATTCTTATTCAGGGTTATTTTTTAGTCAGTGCGCAAACTTTGCAGGATGTTTCTACTCGTGATTCTGAACAACTTTTACTATGGGGCCACCTGCGAAATAAATAAAAAATTTTGGTTTTTCCATACATTTTTGCCGAGTAGGTATGAATTTTTCTATGGAACATCCAAATTTTTTTTTGCGAATTCGCAGGTGGTCCCATAATAAAAGTTGTTCAGAATCACGAGTAGAAACACCCAAAGTTTGCGCACTGACTAAAAAATAACCCAGTATACATATTTCAATTCTTGTTCTTTTCACTTTCAGAACAATTCATCAAACTGAACCTCGTGAAAGTCATCGCAGACCAGCTGAAGAAAGGTCGTGATGATGCTTCAGAGCACCTGCTGAGTACTTTGCTGGCTCTGACCGACGGTGCGGACCCCGCAGTGTACCGGCAGTGCCGTGCCGTGGACCTCAAAGGGACCATAGAGGAGCATATGAAAGATCCTGAACTCATCGGAGAGAGGTAATTGCTTATTATAATGTTGCCTTGTAAAAACCATCACAGATCAGCTCAACAAAGGCCGTGACGAGTCATCAGAAGACCTTTTGACCACTTTGCTGGCTCTCACTGACGGTGTGGATCACTTTGCTGGCTCTCACTGACGGTATGGATCACTTTGCTGGCTCTCACTGACGGTGTGGATCACTTTGCTGGCTCTCACTGACGGTGTGGATCACTTTGCTGGCACTCACTGACGGTGTGGATCACTTTGCTGGCTCTCACTGACGGTGTGGATCACTTTGCTGGCTCTCACTGACGGTATGGATCACTTTGCTGGCTCTCACTGACGGTGTGGATCACTTTGCTGGCTCTCACTGACGGTGTGGATCACTTTGCTGGCACTCACTGACGGTGTGGATCACTTTGCTGGCTCTCACTGACGGTGTGGATCACTTTGCTGGCTCTCACTGACGGTATGGATCACTTTGCTGGCTCTCACTGACGGTGTGGATCACTTTGCTGGCTCTCACTGACGGTGTGGATCACTTTTGACCACTTTGCTGGCTCTCACTGACGTTGTGGATCACTTTGCTGGCTCTCACTGACGGTGTGGATCACTTTGCTGGCTCTCACTGACGGTGTGGATCACTTTTGACCACTTTGCTGGCTCTCACTGACGGTGTGGATCACTTTGCTGGCTCTCACTGACGGTGTGGATCACTTTGCTGGCTCTCACTGACGGTGTGGATCACTTTGCTGGCTCTCACTGACGGTGTGGATCACTTTGCTGGCTCTCACTGACGGTGTGGATCACTTTGCTGGCTCTCACTGACGGTGTGGATCACTTTTGACCACTTTGCTGGCTCTCACTGACGGTGTGGATCACTTTGCTGGCTCTCACTGACGGTGTGGACCCGAAAGGGACCATAGAGGAGCACATGAAAGACCCTGAGTTGATCGGAGACAGGTAAATGCTTATAATAATGTTGCCTTCTAAAGACCATCCATCAACTTTTTAACTAAACGTTAAAATGGAGGCTCATAAAAACTGAACAACTTTTAAAATAAAAAAGCATTTATCGGTAAATTTTAATTCGAAAAACGATTTGAAGCAAAGATTTCATAATAAATAAGTCCTCATAATTTCAAGTGTCGTCCCGCCCGGGTGACATTTGTTTTTTTTTATTTGACTTACTGCTGCCTCAGGAAATAAAAAAGCGGCATATTCGTTTCGTTTTTTTTGAAATACTAGACATTACGTTCCATTACGATTCAAATTTTAGTATGGAATTTATTTTTTAAGGCTGCATACTTCTTAATGCAGTTCATTAATTACGTACCTGCTTTCGATTCTGTAAAACGAATATTACGAAATGAGTGTAGATAAAATATAAAACATGTTTGTTTAAAATTATTGTCCAAAAATATTACTTTTGATGAAAATAAGCACAATGAGAATTAATATAATGAATAACGATTTAAAAGTTTCTATTATGACGCCATCTTTTTACTATCTTTATGACGTCATAGTCTAGTATTTTCATATAAAATAACGAACCGTATAATAAATTACCGTATTGCCTAAAAATTGCTCTCATTATAAGGCAATTGCATAAACTACTATTATTAGCTACCTAGGAAAACAACCTATTGAGTTAAATGAATGACGTAATTTTCATGTTTTTCAGGTACATAGAAGAGCGCGAGTACTGTAAGGAGCTGCTCAAAAGACTTTTCACGAACTGCCCGCTTGTGGATCCGATCGACGACGTCGTGGCGGACAGGTAGACTGTTACGTGCCACCTAGTAATCAAAACGTTCTTAAGTTTCTTCGACTATAGGTCGACAACTTCGTTTCCGACTTTCCTGCGGGGTACACATGTGGAGGGGCGAGGAAGCACGTCATTTTAATATGACGTGTGGCGCGGATGCACGCGTGTCCCTTCCCCGCTACACCTCCCGCTACCCGTTGACATCTTGGATACCTCGTCCCGCCCACCGTCTGTCACCCCTAGGGAAGGTCGCGCGCGAACTTGTCGGACTATATCTGGCGAAAG
Organism: Phthorimaea operculella; assembly: GCA_024500475.1. Lineage (NCBI taxonomy): Eukaryota > Metazoa > Arthropoda > Insecta > Lepidoptera > Gelechiidae > Phthorimaea > Phthorimaea operculella. The sequence continues at coordinate 193,395 of JANFCV010000359.1, read as the reverse complement.
ATGGCTCGCGCCTTTTCCAGGTCTTTCTCTCTATTTTCGTGTGGAACACCGATTCATCCAATGAGCCGATGAACCCTGGTGTCAGAGTTTTACAACCGCCTAGTACAAGTAGCGAACCTCTGACATGGTTGTGTAACGACCGCCGTCTAAATAATCATCAACGGCTTAGCGTACCATCCGAAGCACTGTTTCCTGGCAATCAGGTGCAAATTCAAAATGTCCAGTTAGAGGTCTAATATAATGGGAGTTTTTCTAGGGGTTCTTAATCGCCATATAGAGGGCGCTGAGCTTTTTTGAAATAACGTTTCTTTACACGTAAACGACGTCCATTGAAAACGTCGCGAGTCTAAAGTCGCCTGATGAGCGAGGGCCTTCCTAAAGACTGGTCTACATTTAGCATTTAAACGCATAGCGTTGCTGCCTAATTTATTAACATTTCAAATACAAACTCGCGCAGATAAAGAATGGATCCCGAATTGGCAACATTGTTGACATCCTGCTCATATGTCATATAAATGTGATCAGGGACCCGCTAAGCGCTTTATCGACATGATTCAACACTCCAAGTTAAACGACTAACCACTTCAACTGATAACCCATTCATTTGCTTTAAGTTTATCGAAAGGGTAACCCTTTGCTAAAACCCTTTAAAAAGCGCTTCATAGGGGTTTCGCGCGCACGCACTATAATGAAATCATTCGCAAGTTGAGCAATATGCGGCTTCGCGGCAACTTAAGTGCTTTGACGAACCAGCTCGCCGTCTTGTGGTGCTCGAGCAATAATAGTCCGTATAAGTCACACCTAAGGGATTAAATTTATGTGAAAGCCGAAAGGGTAACCCTTTCAATATGGTTAGTGGTTTGAAAGGGTTTCGCAAGGATTTCGATAGCCTTACAATAGCGCTTTAAAAAGCCTTTCGAATGGGTTTTGGCGGGATTCGACTAGGGACAGCAAACCCATACGTAAAACCCAATCAATAACCCCGGAAAGGCTTACCAGTCCGGTCCCTGAATATGATAGAGAGGCAAACAACAGTGTTGCCAATTCGGGATCCATTTTTTGTCTTCGTATCCATTGTTTGTATGTGCCAGTTATATCTATGGTCGTTTTAATTTCTATGCAAATATTCTCTGGGCGCCTTCTACTTGTAAAACGCTTTTCTTGTAACATTCTTCTCAGTAAGAATTTTTATATAATGTGTCACTTTGTATGGGGATTCATTATACTTTTTTACATATCACGGAAAAAAATTCTTAGAACAGTTGTTTAGTTTATTAGGTAGAACACGCTCTAAAATGTTTGTACATAGTGAATTAAGAATGACCTTATTATTTCGTATTTGTATGAAGTAAGTATCAATTCACTTGGCGTGGATTGTGGATTAAGGTTTTCGTAACTTGCCATCAAGCATTATAGAGTATACACATACATGTTGTTTAGAATACAGGGTGTAAGGGACAGCCCTCCGAATACTGAAAGGGTGCATTCTATTCCATTAAACTATTCCTATTACTATTCCATGGGTGCATTCTATTCCATGAAACTGAACAACTTCCCATAGAAATAAATTTCCGGAAACGTTAAAAAAATTTTGACTTCCCATAGTAAATGCAATCAGTTGATCGTGATTTTGTATGGGAAGTCAAAATTTTTTTTTCGTTTCCTGAAATTTATTTCTATGGCAAGTTGTTCAATTTCATGGTCTGAATGCACCCTATCAGTATTCGGAGACCTGTCCCTTACACCCAGTATATGCTTATTAGTAACAATCTCGAATACTCATCTAACTTGCTACCACCAGTTCTATGTAGTAACAAATCTTTAACCAATATTTATGTTTGCATGTATTTGATATTATGTAAGCTATGATTATTTATTAAGACACAACATATTTTAGACTTTCGCGGTTAATACACTATTTATAGTAATTATCATCTGTATTATCTTCTGTGTAATGTATTTCTCTTTAGTCGTGTAGAAAATCGATGTATGTGAATAATTTATTATTAAAAATAAAGTAACACAACCACATACAAGCTTCTTTTACTTCTTGTGCTTTCCATCGTAGACATTGCGTATTTTGACATTGAAAACTTTTGGTGCGGTAGGCTATAATATGCCCATAACCCATAACAGTAGTTTAGTAAAATAGTTACTGGCGTAACTAGAGAACAAAGTTTTTTGCTATTAGTTCTGCGATCCCGGAACTAGCAAAGAAAGGAGCCTAAAGGACCCCGCACGATTTGTTCGACAAGGGCCGTCCGGTGAAATTGGCTGAAATTTTGGGGAAAGGTAGTACGTAATGCTCTCATCAAAATGTAAAAAAATCAGCGAGCGGAAATGACCAGATTTTGAGATATAGCTATTTTAATGTTGAAGTCACAAAACATATTTTGATGTAAAAACGTAACTCATTAAGTCAAATGTCATATTCATACTTATTTTTTACGTTCCAACACTGGCCATAGTTGGAAGTAAATAAACTAAAAATATTGAATAAATAGTTTTAGCGTCTTTTAAATAGTGTTCTAATCGCCATTGCATTCAAATAGGCCTAAATATCTAGGATTAGTGTTATCTCCAAAAACTCTTCAGTGGATAAGTTGTTATGAGACATTTATAAAAGTGAAAATTCGTTACGTGATTTGAACTGATTGCTTACAGTAATATGACTGATAACTTTCTTTGTGCAGTTATTACAGTTAAAAATACATTAATAATAGTGAACATTGTGTTAATAACAATAAAAAACAATACAAATGAGGATTTTAATAAAAGTACGTTGTGAAAAAATAATTCAAATGTGCGAAAATATGTTGACATAAATATGAAGACAAAGAGTACTTTTTTCGGTTTTTGTTTATTGCTGTAAGTACAGAGACGTTTCTACAGAGAACGTATTGAGGATATTGATTAGATAAAGTTATAAAACATCGTGTTTCATGCACAAATTATGAAATTACTGATACAAATAAAATACTAGTAACGCCATCTTTTATAGAAAAGTAGAAGTAAATTTGATTTCGAATCAGTACCGCTACTCAATACTAGGTGGCGCTGAAACGTTTAATACCACATGAACACGAGAGATGTCACTATCTAACAAAATGACTTCAAGACGTTGTACGATTACGTGCGTAAAATGCAAAACTACAATTTTCGGTAGACAATTTCTAAAGTGTAACAGTTGCGCAGCAGACTTCTGTGCTAATGAAAATTGTGCCAAGGTATCAGATATGCAATATTATTTGATGGACAAGGAACAAAAAGACAAGTGGTCATGTTCAAGCTGCAAAATAGAAAAGGTTAAGTCATCAAATGCTAAACGTAAATCAAAAGAGCCTAGTCCAAGATCAAAAAATAGCACATTAGTTGAACTAAATAAAAATCAAGAGAGTCAGAAAATACCACTTCAAAAATTAACTAACAAGCATTTTGAAAGCGACTTGCGCCGCCAGATGGCATTAGTGTGTGCCAAATGTAATACTGAAATAACAAACAGCCAACGTCTTAAGTGCTCAAAGTGCCAAAAAATATTTCATGTACTTTGCACCACTGTTACAACTTACAGAAAGGAGATATAATTCCTTTTATGCGCAGAACCGGGACAAGAAGGATAATTGGAAATGTCATAGATGTCCAGAAAACCAAGAACATAGCTTAAGTAAGTCCTTACCACCAACAACACCAAAAAATAGTACAGATAACTCAAACAAGATTACTACATTACCCCAAGATAGCTCCACCCCCCTGATGAGCTCACCTCAGAAACAAAAAATTGTCATAAATATCTCTACAGGAAATAGTTTCCATTCATTATGTAACGATAATGATGAAGACAGCGACAGCGAAATAATCCTCGGAAACACTTTACTACCACCTTCAAACAGTCAGAAACAGGATAAGCTTCACAAAAAGTACGAGACTGAAAATTTAAATATTACATTAGATGAGGCACAGTCAATAATACTCAAATTAAAGCAAGAAAATTATGAGTTAAAAAGGAAGTTGTCATCATTAGAAAATACAAGGAAGAAATGCAAAAATACTTATACACAAACGAATATAACCGGAAATGAACAAAAGACTCCCTTGCAAATAGATGGAAAGAAGAAAATAGTAATTCATAAAGAAATAAACTGCTCTACATATCAGAAAGAACTTGACAAAAAAATTAATATTCCAAGTGAATTATCATCCAAAAAACAAGAAAATAACGCAATTAAACGCAATAAACTATCTATAATCAGTTCAAATAATAAAAACAAAATACTACAAACTATCGAAAATGATAAGTTTTACAACTCATTTGAGTACTGCCACAATATTATACCCAGTGGCGGTGTTCAGGAATTATTGCGTTGTATGAAGCAGCAAGTAAATGACTACACTGAAAATGATTACTGCCTTTTAATGATTGGAGAAGCCGATTTTCAGACAACAAATGATTATACTGAATGTTAAATAAATATTCAACATAAAGCAATCAATGCTACCTGATTGTAACTTTATTACATATGGCAACTCAAATATCTTGTACGTTGTGTTGGTAATATTGTATTCCGCTAAAAACGTCCATCTTTTTTCTGGCCCTCTGCGTACGGCCATGTCAAACTCATAATTATTTAAATATACAGTCTTACTGCTCAATATCAACCATGTAGTTTATTTCATTAACATGGTTTGTGGTCCTTCTGACCCTGTGAGTGTTTGCAGTGACTAAAACTCGTGTGTTCGTCCAAAAACAGCCGCGCGTGCTGTTGGCCTGCTGCCGCCGAGTCCCTATACAACGAGGCGGTGGCACTGTCTTGTTGCACTTAAATCTATAATTTTCGGTGCAAAAGACAAAGCGTCGAGGAAAGCTGCAAGAATCGCAGGAATTTCATCGGGTTTGTGAGTCGCAAGCTGTGATTGTATTCACAAATACCCACTACGGTTTTTTTATTGCTCATCGTGGATTTTAGTACAGTGCTTTTTACACTACGGGGCGCGAGTGGCGCCATAGTCGTCGGCGGAATCTACAATTTTCGTCCTTAGGTTGCCAGTACTGCGGGAACATCAAACGTCAACTTGACATTTCATCAAAACATAACCTCTGCTGCTGTATGGAGTTTCGTCGGGAGCTGTTTACGTTTTTGCGGCCTTTAGAACATCGTAACTATGCGTTCGGTAGTTTTAGGAGTGCGTTAAATCAGTGCGGAATCGGCAAAAGGTTATTAGTGGCGGATTTCAGTGCGTATTCGTCAATAAATCAATCGCTGCGTTGCGTTTCGGATTAACTACTGTGCGTACGTATACCTGAAAGTGTCGGCCCATTCTGCGAAACTCTGCAAGAACTGAGTGTTTGTTTGTGTTCGCAATGGCTCCAAACGAAAGGACTGAGAAGAAACTGTCTATACTAACGGCTACCCACGAACATTTCAATGCTACAAGACGGACAATGTGTGACTATACGCGCCTGGTGAGCCTATGTGACACATATGAAAAGGAAAAGGTCAGCTAATCTATATCATTTCTTAACAATAAAGCTGTATTTGTATTTCCTTGTTCTTTGTAAGTACTAATTATAATTAAATTTCTAATGCGTGCTATGGCACTTAGTATGTTGGATACCTATAGTTATACCAAGCTTTAATATTTAATGGATACTTACTCCTGACTATATGACGGAGTTATTGATGGAAATGCATGCTATGGTGTATAAAAGACGGTACTCTCATGTTACCGCAAGCGTGCTATGACGCTTAAAAACAGTACTCTCATGTTACTGTAAGTAAAGTGATCACTCTTGTCACTAAACATGTTAAAATGTTTTCTACAGACAAATTTAAGTACCTTTATCCTGACTATAGACGGATATTGGTAAACAAACACAAGTGTTCAATTTAAAATCGCTCCAATAAAACCATTAAAAATTTTGACCGTTTGTTTCCTGACTATAGATGGACTTTGTCTGTAGAATACTCCTTTATCTATTCATGTCCTGACTATAGATGGACTTTGTAGTTGTAAATGTTCTGCAAGCATTCTTAACTTTAAACTGTCTCCGATAGTAGACCATAAGAACTTTTGGTTCGCTTATAAGTGTTAACCATTTGTAATATTACAACTTTGGCCTCGCCCAACTCTGTTTAATAATATAAACATAAAAAGTTTTCTTGCAGAAATAAAAATATAAAATAATGGAACATATTTAAGCTATTATAGGAAATTCAGTCCTTTGCCAGTGCAGAGGACCAGAAAAAAGATCAATCACCTTTCTAACAAGTGAATAGGTATTCCTAGGTGGCTGTTTGCTATCACTTTTACGATAGCAAACAGCTGATCCCAAGACTTAGTCGTAGGGCCTAGGAATACCTAGTCATTTAGGTGGTATAAAGTAAGTGCTCTATAAGCACTTCACCAGTTATTTAAGTAATAGAATGGCTATTTCTTAGTGGTTGTTTGCTGTCACTTGCGTCCAATAGTAGGTACCAAGTGATGGTACTGTAGTTTAGCAAAGTGCTAAAAGTCAAGTGCTCTATAAGCGCATAATATGTAGTTAATTATTACAAATGTAAGAAATAGCTATTCATTAAAAAATTATAAATAAAATTAAGTGCTCCTTTAAGCACATTGTGTAATAAATAAAGTTTTGAAAATGTAAGGAATACCATTTTGTTTCAAGAATAGTCATTTGGTGGTAAAAGTAAGTGCTCTATAAGCACTTCACTAGTTATGAAAGTAATAGCTACTCATTTAGTTGCTAATAAATATATAAAGGGTGCTCTATAAGCACTTAAATGTAATTAACTTTGCTCTATAAGCACTTTCATGTAATTAACTTTAAAAATAATCAACTTAAAATGTCTAAGACCAATGTGCAGTAAATAATGTACAGTACCAAAGGAATTGTTTTGCATATATATCTATGTTTGTATTTTTGTATAAGCAACTACTTTTAACGTTTGCAGAATTTTCATAATTGGTGTGGCCCAATTGTGTTAAAATAGGTTTAACATATAATCCCTGTTTAAATATGTTATTATAAATTATTTTCTTTGTAATGTTATCTAGCTTCCAAATTAAATACTTATTACAATTACTGTTATTTGGTTTGTATGCAGATTTTTTCATTGTAACTTAAGTTCAATAAAACACACAACGATTGTAAAAACTGTTTATTATATTATTTAGGTCTTGCCTATTATTATGTACAAAATTTAAAAATATTCTTTACTTAACATTTGTAAAAGAAAATTAGTTTCAGTCTTTGAATACTTAATATCTGTTTAGTATTATTTTACTGGGTTAATATTGAATAGATAGTAATGTATAAAAAAGAAACATTAGAGAACATTTGTAAAAATTCAGATTTAATAGTTGATGGCTCATCTTTAATATTCCCTTTGCTTTTGTTAACTCATTCTTTGCCGGCGCCCAACTATGTTAAATAAATATTCAACATAAAGCAATCAATGCTACCTGATTGTAACTTTATTACATATGGCAACTCAAATATCTTGTACGTTGTGTTGGTAATATTGTATTCCGCTAAAAACGTCCATCTTTTTTCTGGCCCTCTGCGTACGGCCATGTCAAACTCATAATTATTTAAATATACAGTCTTACTGCTCAATATCAACCATGTAGTTTATTTCATTAACACTGAACTTGTGCGTCACATCAGAACATGCGTACATAAACTGGAAACAAATATTATAATTTGTACACCAACGTATGTGCGCGGAGCCAAAATTTTTAATTACCGAGTTGAAGTTTTTAATCGTCTGCTCCATGAAGATATTATGAAATACGAGTATGGGTTCTTTTTTGACAGTAACAGGAGCCTTACCTTTGAAATGTTTTCACCTTATTCAGGAAAACTTAACAACCAAGGAATGAAAATTATTATTGATACACTTGCACAATTATTGATATGGATAAGACATGAGTTTTACCCATCACTACTGACAGACAAAACTAAAGAACCCTCATCACAGGACTTACAATATGCAATAAATATTAATGAAGAGAAAGAGTCAATTTCAAGACAAAATACAGCTAATCCTAACACATCACAAGAGTCATTAAGTGAATCAAACAGAAGCCTTCAGTTTTTTCGATAAGTCCACAGAATCTCAAAGTGAGCCAATAAAAACGTATAATGTTATGTTTCAGAATATTAGAGGTTTAGATAGCAAGCGTCATTTACTAGAAGCGGCAACGGAGGAAGATAAACACATACATGCCATTTGCCTAACTGAAACATTTGTAACAGCAAATCAAAAAGATTTATTATACCTCGACGATTATAAATTAGTATCAAGTTTTTGTCGTTCTGAACATATAAAAGGCGGAGTGTGTATTATGTTAAAGAATAATATTGAAGATAATGTTGAATTCATTGAACGTGATGACATTTCAAAAATGACGGTTGAAATGGTTTTTGAGACTTGTGCAATAGAATTTCCTAAACTTAATTTAATTTTAATTGTTTTATATTGGCCTAATAGAAATAGACAGCCAGATGTATTTTATGCGACTTAAAAAAAACTCTTGCGGCTATTAATGATAAAGGACAAACGTAAACATATAATAATAGGTGGAGACATAAACATTAATGTTCTCTTGCCAAATGTTTCTGAAAAACTATTAGATATAATGAATAGTCACAATTTTGTTCAACATGTTACAGATCCGACTAGAATAACACAAACCACATCTACTTGTATTGACTTAATATTCAATAATTCACGACACATAGAGTTATTAGTTTCAACAAAGGAATTTGGGTTTTCAGATCACAAGGGCGTAATAGTAAAAATACCCAACGAAACAAAAGTAGATTACATAAAATGGTTTACTCAAAAGAGAATTTTTAGCGAAAATAACATTAATAAATTTAAACTAGAACTAAGTAAAATAGATTGGAGCAGGATTATAAATGTTGATAATAATGTAAATTGTAACTATAATTCATTTCATAAAACCATAAAAGAATTGCTAGATCGAATAATACCTAAAAGAACAGTTAAACTAAAACAGCGTAAAACAAAAAAATGGTTGACCACAGGGTTAAAAATAGCTTGCAAAAACAAACGTCTCTTAAAAATATTTATTTCACAAACTGATAACACCATTCTTAATAAATTTTATAAAAAATATGAAAAACTGTTAAAGAGGGCTGTAGCTGTGTCAAAGAAAATTCAGTATAAAAGGAAAATTCAAAAATCATCTAATATTATTAAAACTACATGGCAAATAGTTAAAGAGCGTACCAATAAAACTGTAGATAAACCTAAAAAGAACCTAAAATTAAAAATCAATGATGTTACTACGGAAGATCCGATTAAAATAGCAAATCATTTCAATAACTTCTTTACCTCAGTAGGATCACCCACACAGCCTGATAGCCAACCTCTAGGCCACTCAGTGATCGATCCCATCAGGAACTCTATTTATATAAGTAGCACAGATCCAAAAGAAATATACACCATAATAAAAAAGTTGAAGAATAAACGTAGCTATGGTTTTGATGAAATACCACCTATTCTAGTTAGACAATGTGCAGAAGAACTAGCCGTGCCTTTGTCATTTCTTATTAATCAATCATTCGCAGAAGGAGTATTCCCAAATTTATTAAAACTTACCATTGTTAAACCGTTATATAAGAAAAAATGCCATACCGACTGCAATAACTACCGACCCATAGCACTTCTTTCAACTTTTTCTAAAATATTCGAGTCTGCAATGCAAAGCCGCCTATATTCATTTTGCGAAAAATATAACATATTCGTTGAAAACCAAAACGGATTTAGAAAGGGACGTTCTACTGCTTTAGCTGTTTATAAATACGTAGACGAAACTTTAAAACTAATAAATGAAAGAAAATACGCACTAGGGGTGCTGCTGGATATGACTAAGGCGTATGATAGAGTTCTGCATAACATTTTACTTAAAAAATTAGCTGGAATAGGTGTTAGAGGTATGGCCCTGGAATGGTTCTCGTCGTATCTTAAAAATCGCGCTCAACATGTGGATATTGAACACCACGACTTTGATACTGGTGAAATAAGTTTCAAAAGATCTGAACTTGTTAATCTAACACAGTCTATCCCACAAGGCAGCGTCTTAGGCTGTTTATTATTCTTGATTTACATAAATGACTTGCCAATACTTTTAGATATCCCATGCATACTATTCGCAGACGACATTTCACTGATATTTCCAATTCAAAATGAGACACAACTAAAACAAACATTAGACACACATTTAACAATAGTAAACAAATGGCTGGGTTGATTTCTCCATACAATGTTAGTTAATTTGAAGCTCCGTTAAATATTTTAAAGGTCAAATCGCACCAACGCTCCGCACGGAACCGCGACGAAGCCGCACGTTACAACTAACATTGTTTACATCAATCTAAAACCACACTACAATATCGCTGCAGAGGATTGGCATGGTGTGGCGCTACATAATATTTACTAGCGCAGAATATATTTAAGTTGATAACAATCGACAGAGGAGTGGCGCGGCGCGAATTTGGTTCTTGTAGAAATATGTTACGTATCACATGCAAAAAAGTCCGAGCCTCTCCACTGCCACGCCGCGCCATAGTAAGGCTGGCGTACATACAACGTTTTAACTGTCACTGTCGCCATCTCCACGCTGTGAAATGAACGATACGCGCTTGAGGCTTGAGCAACCGCAGCTTCCGTCAGCGAGAGGATGTTCGTCCGCACGAACGCACGATTCGCCTAGCAGTGACACATCGTCGATTTCTCCCCGTCTTGCAATAGACGCCCTCTCAAGGGCCCCTAGAAGCGCGTCTACCAGGGTCACGCCACCGTTTTCCTTGTCCCTGATGTATATTTCGGGCTCAAGGATTAGCTCAGCGACGTCTTCAAGCGGCCCCCACCTGGCAAAATACCTACGTGTCAGCTTCGGCAGGATCTTAGCGTAGATGGATTCGGCTTTTTAGCAAAGACCAAACAGGGGTTTTGGGTCTTCTATCGCTACCTGCCAGCGCTGGAGGGCTCCGGGACCGAAGTCTTCTGTTTCACATGCGCACCCTCAAAAAGCGTCCCTTACCTTGATGATCGCAATACGAGGTCTCCCCGTTAACACTGTTCCAGAGACATCCAAATGGAGCTGACCACCCTAAGCTAAGAGGTGGAATTCGTGCCCCCCATCAAGGCTCGCGGAGGACGCCCAGGGTGCATTTGACACAACTGACACATTTTGAACTATCGATACAATCGAATAAGTAGATACTAAATGATTGTTGAACGATACTTGTGCCGTGTGATGCCGGCTTAAAATAGCATCACCCCAATTTTTCCCGAAGGTGTTCTAAAAAACGACTATACAGGGAATGGGTGGCAGCGTTTCCGGTATATTAAACATCTTGCATTGCGTTCGCCAATTCGCCTGCCAATCATGGTGAGTATGGCAGAACCCCCCGATAAGGGGAGGTCCATGTCCAGCTGTGGATTTTTGGGACTAATAAGTTTGAAAGATAGCATGAACTATCGCCTAGATAAAACTCTGCAAAACGCGCGACACAATTGGGTCGAAAGTATGACAATGTCAAAGTTTAGTTACTTCTTAATTAGGTCGAAAGTATGACAATGTCAAAGTTTAGTTACTTCTTATTGGTTGTCGTTACATCAACATCGTCGTACTGCAATCTGCTTTGAATTTTCCTCCCCGTTGGTCCAGCACGAAACGAGTACCTACAGTATATGTAAGCCTTTATGGTTTTCGAATGCTTCACTTTTGACTCAAAGCTTGTCAAAGTCCTAAATCGGGCGTTATAATTAATGACAGCTCCGGGGACCTGTTAGATTTTTAATGGCCGATTAGTTGTTGTCAAAGAAATGCGACATGCGCCGCATACAAAGCTGTCAAATAAGTGACTGACAAATTGACGCCACATTGAAAGCTGTCATAATTGTCAATTGTCCCAAATCATAAAGGCTAACACAGACGGTACGCGAGACATCAAGTAATGATCGCACGTAGTATGAAGGTGCGCGACGCCACTCCCGGGAGACTTTCTTGTCCGCGGTTCAGGAGACTACGCCACGACGCAACTGTCTCCAGGTCTATATTGGTTTCAAATTTAATGCACAAGTACGGGCACTGCAACAAAAATGTTTCCGGTCGGTCAGTTGGTATTTAACCAATTAGTCGATAGGCATAAGCTTCGACTATAATCAACAAGGTAAGACGTTTGAAAGCATACAAAGGCATTTTATTACCTGCGCATTTGCTACCTTCTTGCTACGAACCTATCTAAAGACATAATGTTAGTCTGTTTGAAAAAAAGAAAAGCAGAACATTCTTTTACTTATTTGAACTTATTTGAAGAAATAATTCGTGCAAAATCTACAGTTTTGGAAAGGTTTTCCAGTAGCTATTTCTTTCAGGTTTGAGATTGAGACTGCTCTCAAGTTCTTCTTATGTCGTGTGGAAGACCCGATAAACGCCCTGATGACCTGGTGTCAGAATTTTTTGACACCGACTACTAGTAGGTACTAAAAGGCCTTAGATATGTTTGTAACGACCGCCGGTTACCAGTAAATCGAAGCCGAGGGCGTAGCGTGCCCTCCGAAGCACGGAACCATCTTTTTATCAAACATTCAGGTGGTTCAACCAGTTACGAGGTAATAATTGTGTGAAAATTTTCAAAAGTAACAATTACAAGGTTTTTAGGGTTCCGTACCTCAAAAGGTAAAAAACGGAACCCTTATAGGATCACTTTGTTTTCCGTTCGTCTTTCTGTCATTCTGTCAAGACCCTTTATCTCAGGAACACGTAAAGAAATCGAGTTGAAATTAAAACCGTATACTCAAGTCTATGAACGTTAGTTCGTAGTTGCGAAAAAATCAAACACCTAACTTCAAGTTAAAAAAGATATAGCCGTTCAAGGAGTAAAAACCCGTTATTCCCAACGGCCCCCGCGGATTGGCCCCCGAGGGAACCACTGGGAATTTTTCGAAAGCTGTCATTAAGGCGAAACATCACGCCGCCGCCGCGGCGAGATCGTACCAGTTTAGGTGATACCCCAATAATAGGGAGGCCCAAATTGTGCTTCTGATGAGCGGCAACTTGGGTTTGGAGGGCGTGGATGCGGAAGATGTCACGTACTTTCGTAAATGGGTGGGCTGCATCACGAAGACAAGGTGGCACATCCAACTGCGGCTACTTTAAAGGAAAAAGTCGTGACACCGTCGCCCTTAAGCACGTATCGTTCATTTCACAGCGTGGAGATGGCGACAGTGACAGTTAATACGTTGTATGCACGCCAGCCTTACTATAACGGCAAGGCAGCGGAGAGGCTCGGCCTTTTTGCATGTGATACGTATCAATTTCTACAAGAACCAAATTCGAGCCGCGCCGCTCCTCTGCCGATTGTTATCACCTAAAATATATACTCCGCAAGTAAATATGTAGCGCCGCATCACGCCAATCCTCTGCAACGATATTCTAGTGTGGTTTTAGATTGATATAAACAACTTTAGTTGTAACGCGCGGCTTCGCCGCAGTTCCGCGCGGTGCGCTGGTGCGATTTTACCTTTAAAATATTTAACGGAGCTTCAAATTAACTAACATTGTATGGAGAAATCAACCCTAAATGATCACAATTTAGAAATAAATTACAACAAAACGAAGCTGATGCATTTTAGACCTTATAATAAACAACCCCTTACTATCAATTACACTTTTGAAAACTATCAGTTAGAATCCGTAAATTCATATTGTCTTCTAGGCTTAAATATTGATATAAACTTAAACTGGAAAGAACACATTAAAAAAGTATCCAGCAAACTTTCTAGTTTTTCTTATGCACTTTCAGAACTTAAGAAAACTACTGATCTGAAAACGGCAACGTGCACCTATTTCGCATATGGTAATGCTTGGCTCAGATATGGGATAATTCTTTGGGGAAACAGTACAGACGCTGACAAATTATTCATCCAACAGAAAAAATGTATTAGGATACTTGCAAATATAGACTCAATGACAAGCTGTAGACCATATTTTGTAAAATTCAGAATCTTAACTCTAATTTGTATCTATATTCCCGAAATTTGTTTATTTGTTAAAAACAACCTTCATCTTTTTCCACAACACGTTCGCCCGGGGAATTTAAGACCGCAAAACAGATTAGTTACATCAACTTCGCAGTTAAGTATGGTGAACGCTGGTCCTCACTATATGTCCGCAAAAATTTTTAATGCCCTTCCACAGTCTATAAAAAATATAGATAAGAGCAACACATTTAAGAAGGCTCTCAATATTTTCTTATCTAACAAAGCATATTATACGCTGCAAGAGTATATGGAAGATGATGATAAATAAGTGTATAAATAAGTATGTACCTATGTAACTGATCTCATTTCTTTTTAATTTCGTTATGTTGTTTTAAATTTTGATTTTTTTGTTAAATTACTTATAAGCTTAGAATAAGTAGAAACATGTTCTATTTTTTAAATTGCTGTGCCCTAACAGGGTCATGTTGATACTAATATAATTTTAAGATCTATGTACCTCAATGTACCTACACAAGAAAAGCAATAAACATATTGAGTATTGAGTATTGAGTATAAAACCAACCCACGAGGTAAATACTTCAATTCGAAAAGTGTCTGTTTCGGGTATCTTACACATAATATATCAGCAAGGCAAGCTAGATCGCCTAAGCTATACAAGATACAGCAATGGCTCCAAAGCAAAAGTTGTTTAGCACGATTGGCCGCTTCTGCTAGCACATGGACACCAAGAGTATGGAGTAGTCCACCTGGACTCCATCTAAACCATAAAATATACAGAAATGCCTTCATAGCAAAAGCTGCTCACCATGATGGATCGCTTCGGCTAACAGATTGACGTCGAGGTTCTGGAGTACACCAGGACCTCATCTTAACTATAAAAGATACGGAAATGCTTTCATAACAAAAGTTGTTCAACATGTTAAGCCGTTTTTGCTGGCACTTTGATATCGAGGGTTTGGAGATCCTGGAGTAGAACGTGCAATGATCCTATTCCTACGGGAAAGCGGGGAAGTAACAGCTCTAGTTATGAATATGTTGCGGCCAACTAGTTAAACACGCTGTTCAAATGCACAGATTGCTCTTAATTCAAGCGGCGCCATTCAACCACATCACTAAACGTTCATTAGCTAAGTGGTTGACACAACGTTCAACAGTTCATTCCATTCCATGAAATGCCCAACTAAAGAATGTATGGTTGAATGGCGTTGTTTGAATACGGAGCTAGCTGTTATTTAATGCTTTATTCAGCCAGTTGAAATAGCCAAAGTGTTAACATAACTTTTGGTATGGAAATCTCTTATAGTTAAGATGAGGTCCTGGTGGTCTACATCAGGTAATCCAGAACCTCGACGTCAATCTGTTAGCCGAAGCGATCCATCATGGTGAACAGCTTTTGCTATGGAGGCATTTCTGTATATTTTATGGTTTAGATGGAGTCCTGGTGGACTACTCCATACTCTTGGTGTCCATGTGCCAGCAGAAGCGGCGAATCGTGCTAAACAACTTTTGCTTTGGAGTCATTGCTGTATCTTGTATAGCTTAGGCGATCTAGCTTGCCTTACTGATATATTATGTGTAAGATACCCGAAGCAGACACTTTTCCAATTGAAGTACCTACTTACCTTGTGGGTTGGTTTTATACAGATGAACGTAAAAAATAAGTAAGAATATGACATTTGACTTAATGAGTTATGTTTTTACATCAAAGTATGTTTTGTGACTTCAACATTAAAATAGCTATATCTCAAAAACTGGTCATTTCCGCTCGCTGATTTTTAGGGTTTCGTAGTCTACTAGAAACCCTTATAGTTTCGGTAAGTCTGTCTGTTTGTCTGTCTGTATGCCGCGCCCTCATAACTCCGTCAGTTTTAGAGCTATCGACATCAAATTTGGTGTGAAGATAGATCGTGTTGACCCAAATTTAGAAATGTTGAGAAAAAATTATTTTAGAAGTTTTTTGGACCCCCTCCTATACAAGTGAAAGGGGGGGGCAAAAAAAAATTTTCTTCTGTAATATTGAGTAGGGTATCGTTGAATAGGTCTTTTAAAACTAAGGTGAGGTTTCTTAGAAACAAAGTCACTAAAATGTTTCTGTCTCGAGATATTTGCTTTTAAAAGGGGCGTTTTTGAGCCATAATTTGTTCCAGATGTAACTCCTAAAGTATAAACGATAAAAATTTGAAAAAAATATGGAATATACTTCTCAATTTGAAGTTACCATAAAAACTATAACGGATACTGTACTACGAGAAATTTCAGAAAAATTAAAGTTTTTCTATTTGCGGTTGGTAATCATACAGCTGCAAACAAACCAGCAACAAAATTAACTTTGTAACGCTGAATAACCTGATATTTAAACGTTGACTACGAAACCCTACCCTATTTGTGGGCGTGTCTGACACGCTCTTGGCCGGTTTTTTACATTTTGATGAGAGCATTACGTACGACACATTCCGATCGGGACACATTCCCAACGAGACACATTCCCATTGGGACACATTCCCATCGAGACATATTGGTATAGTCGCGTACAAAAAATTTACAAGTTGGTACTGCGTGACGTAAAGTAGGTATTGCGTGAAGTATTATGTACGTAAAAAGGAGTGGGGGGGTCTGTGTTTCCGGTAAATAGTGTACGGAGTGTGTGCACTTTTGTAGTTGCGGTTGGTTCTATCGCTTTCGTTGCATAATGTACCATTCGCAAAACGTACTCCATGTGCCAAACGTACCATTCGCAAAATATATTCTTCGCAAAATGTACCCGTCGCAAAATGTATCCATCGCAAAATGTACCTTTCGTAAAACTTACCCTTCGCAGTCGTCGCCTCGGCCTGCCAGGTTCACCTATGGAATTACCGTCGCAGCTCTCAAATCAGTTTCTTTGAGAAAGTTGTAGGTCTAGATTAGATCTACATTTCAGATGACAGCTGTCAAACTTCAAACTCGATTATCTCGGTGTCTATGCACGCTAGACTATCAGTTTGTTTGGGAAAGTTGTGGGCCTAGACTGGATCTACATTTCAGGTGACAGCTGCCAAACTTCAAACTAGATTATCTCAGTGTTTATGCACGCTAGACTATCAATTTATTTGGGAAAGTTGTAGGCCTAGACTGGATCTACAAACTGATAGTCTAGCGGGCATAAACACTGAGATAATCTAGTTTGAAGTTTGACAGCTGTCACCTGAAATGTAGATCCATTCTAGGTCCACAACTTTTCCAAACAAACTGATAGTCTAGCGTGCATAAACACTGAGATAATCTAGTTTGAAATTTGACAGCTGTCACCTGAAATGTAGATTCAGTTTAGGCCTCCAACTTTCCCAAACAAACTGACAGTCTAGCGTGCATAAACACTGAGATAATCTAGTTTGAAATTTGACAACTGTCACCTGAAATGTAGATCTAGTCTAGGCTTACAACTTTCCCAAACAAACTGGCAGTCTAGCGTGCATAGATACCGAGATAATCGAGTTTGAAGTTTGACAGAGGTCACCTAAAATGTAGATCTCGTTGACACCTATAACTGTTTCCAAGAAAAATAAAGTAATAGTGTAGCATGCATATACTTAATGTTAAGATGACTCGCACTTAACCATTTTCTATTATTATATTTATTCTGGCTAGTCTAGCTAGAAGACAAACTTTGACATTTTGGATTATTTTCGTGACTGTACTGTGTCCATTTAGGGCTGTGTCTCAATGGGAATGTGTCTCATTGGGAATGTGTCCCGACAGGAATGTGTCTCGTTGGAACTAAATCTTACGTACTACCTTTCAGCCAATTTGACCGGACGGCCCTTGTCGAACAAATCGTGCGGGGTCCTTTGAATCACGAGCATACAAGTGATTCTATAACAGGCGTTCAAAGGAACGAGTCAGCAAAAACTGTTTTCATGTAACTGTCTAGTGAGAAAAATATTGTGTTTTGTATCTAGGTAGGTAATTACTAATTATCTATAACTATCATAGTATAAAAAAGAGTGAATAAAATTGACTTTGCTTACTGGTTTTGAAAAAAACCGAAAGCAAATCACGACAGGATTACATTCTCTACTTGCTACTGAAAACACTTTTTTGCTGTTGATACAGATCTTTCCAAAACTATAGTTTTGTGCGCTGTCTAGTCATAAAGGTGAGTGAACTGTATTATTACAATTATGTAAGTAGTGAAGAGGGTAAATAATCCGACGGGGAGCTGCAGGTCCACCGGCAGGACGCCCCACAGCGTGTGCTCCAGCTGACGAGCATCCAGGTACCGCAGCAGACGCAGCATTTCCGGAATGTCAGC
This sequence comes from Phthorimaea operculella, assembly GCA_024500475.1. Taxonomy (NCBI): domain Eukaryota; kingdom Metazoa; phylum Arthropoda; class Insecta; order Lepidoptera; family Gelechiidae; genus Phthorimaea; species Phthorimaea operculella. The sequence goes on along the minus strand of JANFCV010000359.1, from coordinate 175,059 downwards.
TAGGGAAGAAAATAAACATTTACGTGACTTGCTACGAGAAGCTAGACCTTTACGATTTGATAGCCCCTGGAAATAAATCCGTAAAGTAATGAATGAATTGAAATTGAAAAGTACCTTGGCTTTGAAGCCGTCGCTCATGCAGCAAACGTCTCAAGCGATTTCTTTGCAGCGTAATCTTGTGAGCCATCCAGGACGGTAACACTATTTGGATGATCACGTGCAGTTGGTAGAAATAGCTGGGCAGGTATACCGTCGGTGAAGCGCTCTACGAATAGTAATATTGTTAGTTATTGAAGTCAGTACCTCCCAGTGTATAGTTAGTAGTTGTAAGTGAACTCACCTGTATCCTGACGAAAGCCAATGTCGCCCACACTAAGCCCAAGAATATCGGAAATTCAAATACCAATTCCAATGTTAACTGCCGAAAAGAACATTTTATATTTTGTTAGTATTTGTCTACATTTAACTTCTGAAATTTTAGGGGACGACAATTTTAGGATTTATTGTGTTTCGATATAACTATCTATGTATTTGTTATTCATGGGTGCCCCTTCGAACGCATAACATTCTTATTCCTATTTGCATTAACGCATAACACTTTCGGCATAGTTTTTTAAATGCATAATGGATTCATTGGCATAACAATAAATATCCATAATTTTGTTTATCATAAATAATGTTTTGCTTGGGCAGGAATGGCACTAGGTAGGTAGGTACTTTGTCGTATTCCTAAGTGGAGTATTGATAAAACATTACGTTAGTTAGATAAACCAAATAAACGCGCATTTTTTTTTCATACTTTAGTTTTTTTTGGAGCATTGCGTGTCATGCCATCTTAGTATAGGTTTACCCCAATACTACCCGTGGGTGTCGCAAAAAGCAAGTGAAGGATTTAGTTTAAAAATAATGGGCAGCAGCAGCGTTCCCTGTGTTTTTTTTTTTATATATAAACAATGGGTAAGCATTTGTCCGCAATCTCACCTGATGTTAAGTGACGATGCAGACGATGATGGAACATGCTCGCCCAGATAATGCCTATTCACTCTCGCCTTGAAAAGGCCCAGGTTATAACGTTCCGGAAACAGATCCGCAGGCAGGGAGTTCCACTCCTTAGCAGTTCGTATTAAAAATGTAGAAGCGAAGCGCTTTGTGCGAATTTGCGGGATGTCTACGATATAAGGGTGGAATCCCAACCGGCGTCTCGTGCACCGGAGATGGAATGGTGACGGAGGTATAAGGTCATGGAGAGACTGTGCACACTCCCCCGAAATGTATCCTGTAGAATACCGACAAGCAAGCTACTCTGCGACGGTGTTCGAGGCTCTGCAACTTTGCGTCAATAAGTGCCTTATCAGCGATGAGTCTCTTGGCGCGCTTCTCAATCGAGTCCAGGGCTGCCAGCTGGTATTTGGCAGACCCGTCCCATAGGTGACAGCAATACTCCATGCAGGAACGGACTTGAGCTTGGTATAGTTGTAAAAGCTGTACTGGTGTGAAGTATCGCCTGACCTTTGAGAGAATTCCGAGTCATTTTGCTGCAGTCGTGGCCAAAGACTCAATATATTGTCCAAAGTTCAGGTCAGATGAAAGGTTCATGCCAAGAAGCTCAAGATGGTCGGAAATCGGTACGGATACACCTCGGAAAGTCGGAGTCAGGTCGAAGGGACTCCGTTTAGTGGAGAATAGACATGCCTGTGTTTTAGATGCATTAAACTTGACAAGATTTGCGTCACCCCATTCGGATATTGCTTCAAGATTCAAGTTTAGGCGACTCACTAGGGCCTCTCGACAAGACTGAGTAGATTCATTGCTGGCCTTTGCACCGGACAGGTATCTATCAACTACCGTGCTGTCATCTGCATACCCAAAGGTGTCGGGCGTGAGCATATCGTTGATGTGCAGCAGAAATAGGGTTGCGGAAAGTACAGACCCTTGAGGGACGCCGGCATCAATAGCCTGTTCATCTGAAGAGCGTCCTTCCAGGACCACTCGTATTGACCGTCCACTCAAGAAATCTGCGATCCAGTTGCAAAGTCCAGCAGGTAGCCCGTAGGCGGGAAGCTTGTTAATAAGACTTGCGTGCCAGACCCTGTCAAATGCCTTTGAGACATCCAGAGATACGGCAAGGGCTTCGCCGTGCCTCTCGATAGCCTCGCTCCATGAGTGGGTGGCATGCACGAGGAGGTCCCCTGTCGACCGCCCGCGGCGGACGCCGTATTGACGGTCGTTAAGGAGATCATTGCTCTCGAGGTAAGCCAGGAGCCGATTGTTTAGTACACGCTCCATAGTCTTGCAGAGTATTGAGGTGACCGATATGGGTCTATAATTGGCAGGGTCAGCACGGCTGCCTTTTTTGGGCACAGGTTGCACGTTTGCAAGCTTCCACGATTGGGGAACTACACCAGTCTCCAGTGAGAGGCGGAACAGGCGTGTCAATATCGGAGACAACTCAGGCGCACAGTTACGCAGAACAATTGCAGGGATACCATCAGGGCCGCTCGCCTTATTTACGTCTAGGTTTCGCAGGATTTTAAGTACCTCTTTCTGGCGAATACAGACGGCTGGCATGTTGCAGCAGACTTTAGGTAACGTTGGTGGCGTTTTACCTGCGGTATCTAGACGCGAGTTTTCCGCAAAAAGGGAAGCAATCAGGTTCGCTTTCTCTTCCGCAGTGTGAGCGAGCGACCCATCAGGTTTCTGCAATGGCGGCAAAGAAGGCTGGCAGAAATTGGTCTCAACTGCCTTTGCTAGAGACCAGAATGCCTTACTGCCAGCAGGATGGGAGGCAAGTTTGGCGCCTACAGTGCCGATGTGCTTGAAACGTGTTCTGCGTAATTCCTTTTTGCATGACTTAGAGGCCTTATTGTAGGTTTTCTTCAAATCCCGAGTATTCGGAGCTTTGCGCGATCGAGCGTCAGCCCAGGCTAGGTAAGCCGTCTGTTTTAGCGCTTCAGCGCGGTTACATTCGATAATTCTTTTGGGTGTACCTTCTGACATCACCGATACTGATCTGTATGAATGCCTGTACGAGCAGAATATTGCAGAAAAAGAAACGAGCATTGATCGTGAGCTTTTCAAAAAGTCTGTGAGATTTAGTCATAAATCTGGAAGAAAAGAAGTCCCATACTGCAATTACATTCTAGAGGTCACAGCCGAGATTCGGAAAATTCTTATAGCACAAGATCGTGTTTTCATAAATTGGTCTTCCTGCCGGGTACGAGATTATACACATTTAACGAGGTGCTTCCAGTGTCAGCAATATGGGCACTCGGCAAAACACTGCCGTGACACTGATCCCACTTGCGGTCATTGTGGGACATTGGGACACTCTATGAAGGATTGTACTGCAAGGACACAGCCAGCTAAATGTGCAACATGCATACGTTTTAAAATGCCGAGCAATCTTAAAACTGGTGAAGAAATATGCCCAGCCAGAAAAATTGCCGAGGACCGATACTTGCGCACTACCGATTACGCTTAGCGAAAAGTTTTGTGGACAATTCTAATTATAAAAAAAAAATATTACTATGAACATTGTAGCATAATTCATAACTTCTTATTTTAGTTGGTAGACATTTTTAATGTTAATTTGTAGAGTAAGCAAACATCCGATTTGGTATTTTATTTATTGTGTCGCATACCAATGATATTGTGTTGAGTTAGCTATTCATAATTTAAACTAAAACACGTTCAAACACTAAATTCACTTACGATGATTATACTTTTTTTTTTTTATGAACTAGTAAGTAATCAATTAGCTAAGCAAATTTTGTATAGTTTATTTAAGTTTATTCATATTTGTATAGTATAGTAGTTTTTGTTAAATAATGGTTATGTCGGCCATCCATTTACCTAAGATACAGGAATTCTCATTCTTAGTTTAGGAAATGGGCAACCCTCGTAACTATTTTATAAGTTTACCTATTTGTAATTAAGTTTATTAATAAAGAAATTATCTTATCTTATCTTATCTTACATTCAGCATTGAACCATGGGCGAGCTTTGCTACCAGAAGAAACATCATAGTACGGTATGAAATACTCCATACCCTGACGCAGGACTTCTGTTATGGCATCGGCGCAGCGCGACGATTCTCCTGAAGAAAAACAGGCCTGCCATGGATACGACGCAAAGAAGTGGCGCATTTCGTCCCAATCTGCTGACTTGTATCGCCACACCCGTCTCTTACCACGAGGGCCCTGATCGGGTGGTGAGTACACGGATACAGATTTCACCAGACAATGGTCGGATGTGCCCAGAGGTGCTACAACCGACACTGAGCATCGGTCTGGATCAGTCGTCAGCAGAAGGTCCAAGCAGTTGGCTGTGTGAGATTCCACAACGGGAACCCTTGTCGCACAGCTTACAAGCTGGGAGAGATTTAGCGACAGTGCCAATTTGCGCGCCTCTCGCCCAGCATGATCTGTCTCCTGGTATGGGAACAGCCACTCCTTGTGGTGGGCATTAAAGTCCCCCAGGATAACTAGCTGCGCCGAAGGTTACCTCTGTAGAACCTCATCAGCAGCATCACTGAGTTGCTCAAATAATTTGGTTGTCTCCGAATCTCCACTATGCGAGCGATAAACACAGGCATACACATTTTGGGCCAGTATTGACCAGTACCCACAGTATGGATAAATTGGGAGCCTCAAGGTTCTTGAGACGCTTGATACAGATGTCATCGCGAGCGTACACACAGACTCCGGCACGAGGTAAAAACCTATGTTCCAAGGAGTAGCCAGGATAGCTGAGGTACGCCGCGTCAGCTGGACATCTGATCTGCGTCTCAGTGAGGAACAGCAGATGCGGTCTTTCTGTCTCAAGATGGTGGTGGACAGGTATGAGATTGGAGTGCAAACCTCGGATGTTTGTGAGGTGCACTTTAAGTGGGAGGACGTGCAACCGCTGTTTCATCGTTATCCGTTTCTTTGTGCTGGTCATTTTTGAAAAGTGTGAAGTGGGGAAAAGTGAATAGGCAGGAGGAAGGCAGTTGTGCGAGGTACCGCTTGGCGTTTAGCCTGGAGAACGGTCTGATTGCGATGGCACACAAAGATAGCTGGGTTGGAGACTGCGGGGACGCCCGAACCCCCCCGGGGATTGCCACCTGGTCCTCCCATCCGGTCGCCAGCCGGCAAGGTGGAGCATCCCGGGATTTTTCGTTGGGTGGCGGGGCAGCCTTTCACGGGTGGCTTTCCCGTTACTTGGGCCCCCAACTTCCCACGGTCGGCCAGCGGTGCACCGTGCTTCGGATCCCGCTACCCTCCAGAACCAGCTACTCGATGCCGCAACAATCAGCCGCCTCAAACTGCTACTGCCGCGGTACTACTGCAACAGACCCAACCTCCATTATGGCTACTCCTAACTGCATGTCGAAACACGGTGGTACTGGTACCGCTTGGCGCCATGTGTTAGTTAGGAGGGTGGTGACCGGCCGCGGCCGAAGCCTACCACCGGAAAGAGTGCTGTCCATTTGGCACTGCCCAGGGGTCACGTGTAGGGTATCTGGAGTCATGACGCGGACAGCATTAACCCCCAAAATGCAACATGTTGCACTGCACTCGTCAATCTTCTTGCCAATCGTGGCAAATAAACAATTAAATACTTACCTATCATATAATATGAAGAATACTATTTTTGTGACAGTTGATATGGTGAAACCACACTATGACTACGCTGCGCGGCGCAATTATTTTTTTCAGATTTTATCAGGTAAAAAACTGTGTCATATTGCGATTGCACCTTTATTCCTACTGCCTTTTATGCGTTTACTTCGTTATGCATATCGATCGTATGCCAAAGAAATTTATAGCAAACAAGTTATGCTTGATTAAGATTATGCAAAAAGATGAGTATGCCAAAAACAGGCATGCAAAAGTACATTTGGACTTTTGGACATAAAATTTTATGCATTCGAATATGGACCCGATATTCATAGTAGGTGTATGTCGTCAATAAAAATAATGTAGGCAGGTACGGTCTAAGAGAGTACAACTTACCATCATTTGAAAACGGGACTCAATTTTGCAAAAACAATTGGCCAAAGCTATGTAACGGGTTTGAACAGTTTTCACGTCGATTCTGGTGTTCTCAAACGAATCGTTCATACGTTTCATAATGCGATACGCCCCCAAATAAATCAAAAACAATTCCAGTGCAGCCGCATCCGTGCATAAGTATGGAGTATCGTAGAAATATTCAGTAAATACAAATGATAAATAATTGTGGTACGTAAAAATTTTTCCGCTGATAATTAAATATATTGTATTTTTCAAAAGGTACATTCCATATACGTAAACAGCGCACGCGACCCCGACGGACTTCTTTGTAAGTAGCGACACGTTTTCATCAATCAAGTGCAAGTCCAATAAATAGTCAAACAGAGTATATTTATCGAACATCAGAAAGATTACATAGAAGATGTATTGCGCGAATTTTATGCTTACGTATATCATAACTACCGTAATATGAATAGTTTTGTTTGTTGATAAATCATCAGAACGTGCCCTCAATGAAACGAACTCGTCTATGATCATGTCCAATAAGCTGAACCCAACCACTAGCGCCATGAATATGGAGATACATTTTGCTGCGAGTCTAATCTTTTTATTTTGAATTGTGGCTAAAAACCCAAAGTCAGGGCCTAGGGTTAAATGTACTCCTATAAATGTGGCTAACATCCCTTTGGACACGTTCTTTTTCTCCCGATCTCTCGTATTTACTAATATCAGTTTTGGTTGAAGGTTTTTATTCTCTTTGGGCAAAACTTTTATCATTTTGAAAAACGTACATAGGTGAACGAAGGTTTATAATGAAATGCACAAAATAGTACCTATACAACGGCTTTAAATATATGCTCGAAATAAAACTGATCAATACTCATGTTGTTCTAGATCGAGTCCAATCTTTAGGTCTATAGGTTCTTGAATAATTATATCCATAGCTAATTAATTAGTTGAACACGTTTCTTGCAGGAAGCGGTCATTTAGACATCAGGCACCAATCTAAATAACTAAATAAACACTTGATTTAAAATTTTGGTAACAAAACAATACATTTTCGACTTGCTTATCTAAGGTACGGTCTAAGAAAGTAAAATTCATTGAAAACGGGACTCAATTTTGTAAAAACGGGTTGTTGTAACGGGTTTGAGTCTGAACAGACTAATCTTTCTATTTTGAATAGCGGCTAAAAACCCGTCCGAAGTCAGGGTCTAGGGTTAAATGACATCCTATAAAATGTTATGTTAACTAACATCTATTTGGACACGTTCTTTTTCTCCTGGTCACTCCAAGTCACTAATGTCTGTTTTGGTTGAAGGTTTTTATTCTCTTTGGGCAAAACATTTATAATTTTGAACAAAGTAGATAAGTGTGCGATGGTTTTTAATACAATGCTCGAAATAGTGTACCACGGCTTGTAATACAATACGCTCTGAATAAAACAGATCAATACACATGTTGTGTTAGATCGAGACCAATCTGCTTAGGTGGATATATAAGGTGAAATTTTACTAGGTAGTGACCGATAGCAAAAACTCAGAACCAGCTGGTGATAAGGAACAACTTTCCCAAGAAACATAGGTCGGAATAAAAAAAAAAAATTTGGACATGTCACCAAAATTTCACTCTACATGTAGGTTTATGGGATTACAATGTACAATCTAATTCTGGTTTTAACACACACTGTTCAACAACGTCTGTTCTACAACGTTTTTAGGGTTCCGTACCTCAAAAGGTAAAAACGGAACCCTTATAGGATCTGTTGTCCGTATATCTGTCTGTCTGTCGGTCTGTCAAGACTCTTTATCTGAGGAACGCGTAAAGATATCGAGTTGAAATTAAAACCATATACTCAAGTCTATGGTCGCTAGTAGTTGTAAAAAAAAAACTCCTAACTTCAAGTTAAAAAAATACATAGCCGTTTATGCTGTAAAAACGCGTGTTTTTTAGGGTTTCGTAGTCTACTAGAAACCCTTATCATTTCGTCAAGTCTGTCTGTCTGTCTGTCTGTCTGACTGTCTGTCTGTCTGTCTGTCTGTCTGTCTGTCTGTCTGTCTGTATGCCGCGCTTTCATAACTTCGTCAGTTTTGGAGCTATCGACATCAAATTTGTTGAGAAGATAGATCGTGTTGACCCAAACTTAGAAATGATGAGTAAAAATTTATTATTTGTTTTTTGGACCCCCTTCCCATACAAGTGAAAGGGGGGCAAAAAAAAATTTTTTCTCCTGTAATATTGAGTAGGGTATCGTTGAATAGGTCTTTTAAAACTAAGGGGAGGTTTTTTTAAAACAAAGTCTTTTAAACGTTTCTGTCTCGAGATATTTGATTTTAAAAGGGGCGTTTTTGAGCCATAATTTGTTCCAGCTGTAACTTCTAAAGTATGCATGCAAAAAATTTGAAAAAAATATGGGATATAGTTCTTAATATGAAGTTACTATGAAAACTATAACGAATACTGTACCACTTAAGATTAAGGAAATATTGCAATTTGCGGTTGGTAACCATACAGCTGCAAACAAACCAGCAACAAAATTAACTTTGTAACGCCAAAAGACCTGATATTTTAACGTTGTCTACGAAACCCTATTTGTGAGCGTGTCTGACACGCTCTTGGCCGCTTTTTTACTCTCTCAAGCGAATCAAAATTCAGAGGGTACTTCCCGTAGACCTAGAACAATTACCTTACCTTAGTACGGAACCCTCGGTGGGCGAGTCCAACTCGCACTTAGGCGTTTTTTAGGGTTCCGTACCTCAAAAGGTAAAAAACGGAACCCTTATAGCAGTGTTTTTCAAACTTTTTGAATGCGCGACCCCTTTCCAATCAAAAAATCAATGGCGACCCTCTGTTGGGTCATCAATTCATCATAGAAACATAAAATTAGTAATATCATTTATTCAATGGCGAATACAGAAAAACTACAAGCGTTGTGTGCATTTTAAGGATATTTTTCTAGGTAGGCTGAAATTGTCAGGCAAAAACAAGCCCGCATGTACCGCGAGCGAAGGGAGCGAAAATTTTTACGCTAAAAACGAGCGTAAAAGCTTAAAAGTTAGTGGAAAACAGGCTGAAAAATACACGTATCGCGAGCGAAGCGAGCTTTGACTGACTTTTCAAGTTACAATCAAGTGAGGAGCATTAACACTAGCCGTGAGTGTAAAACAGGCAAAAAGGTGAACGTATAGCGAGCGAAGCGAGCTCGACTTTTCACGCTACAAACAGGTAAAGAGCGTATAGAACAATGCATACTGCATAAAATAGCACTACGTTTTGAAAGTATTGAAAAATAAGCATGCCCATTCTTTGTCACTTAAATTGTGTTTTACTGAATTTTATCCGACCACCCACCTGTGGTTCTGCCTTGACTTTTAGCTTTTGCCGGCGACCCCCCTGGGGGTCGCGACCCACAGTTTGAAAAACACTGCCTTATAGGATCACTTTGTTGTCCGTCCGTCCGTCTGTCTGTCTGTCATTCTGTCAAGACCCTTTATCTCAGGAACGCGTAAAGATATCGAAATGAAATTAAAACCGTATACTCAAGTCTATGAACGCTAGTAGTTGTGAAAAAATCAAGCACCTAACTTCAAGTTAAAAAAAGATATAGCCGTTTATGCAGTAAAAACGCGTGTTTTTTATCCTCTCAAGGGAATCAAAATTCAGAGGGTACTTCCCGTAGACCTAGAACAAAGAAATTTGGCAAGTAGCTTCGTTTTGAAGTACGAATTTAATAATTATCATTTTCATAAAATTATGGTTTTTATGGGGGTCGAAAAAAAAACAAATTTTAAGAAATTTGGCTAGTTGTCCAAGTGGAATATCATATGAAATATAGGTTTACCAACCAGAATAACCTACAAATCCTACTACGGAACCCTTGGTGGGCGAGTCCAATTCGCACTTGGCCGGTTTTTTTTGTGCTTTCTTTACTTTTGTACAATCACAGGTGCATTGTACGTTAGATATTAATTCTCCATTGAACAAAGTTTGTTTAATCAAAGTATTGCTACATCTATTCTTGTTACATGCAAAATGTAAAATATTACCACAGAATATATAATAGTGCCTACTATTACTCTTTTATGCTATCGATACGATAAGAAGAAAAACGCATTTATTTGCAAAATCGTTTTGAAAAATTGAGCTTCTTAGACAGTTTGTAGCTTCTTGTTTTCTAGATTTGGTCCTATATTAATATAACGATTATAACCAACGATTTTGCCCTAAGAATACAACAAATTTACACAAAGAATTTACCTAAATAATTGAGGTCGTTTTTTGTCCCTTACATTAATTTTCGATATTTTCATTTCGATAAAGCTCGGAATTCTGAATCTAATGATATATATGTATGTCGCAGGACCATCGCGAAATCGGGTCAATCGCGAAATCCCTAGGCCCTTCGCGAAGAGCCGGATAAGTGCGAAATGCATCGATTTATTCGCACATTTCCCATAAATGCTAGGCTGCAAATTCGTTAACTGCATGGACATAAATCCAGGTAAACTGCGTATAAAGCGACACGCTCGTAGCCGCCTACGCACCTGCTACGACTTTTCGGTGGTTTAAGCTTAATAAAGTTTTATAAAAACGCAGTTAACGCTCGTTGAAATCTTGTAGGAGATAAGGAGAGGTAGCTGAATGCAACAAATCGATATCATCAATCTATTTTTCGGTATAATAATCATTAATATTGCCGAGCATGGCTACTTAAAAAATTAAGACAAATATGATAAACAGGTTTTGTTGTACTTACTGGGTAATATGATATGAATTGCTCTTCTTTTGCGTATTTATGTAAAAACGCAGTTAACGCTCGTTGAAATCTTGTAGGAGAGGTAGCTGAATGCAACAAATCGATATCATCAATCTATTTTTTTGGTATAATAATCATTACTATTGCCGAGCATGGCTACTTGAAAATTAAGACAAATATGATGAACAGGTTTTGTTGTACTTACTGGGTAATATGCGACTGGGATAGTTATTTTACTATGAAATATGGAAAATTTGCTGTGCAGTCAGTATTTATGCTATGTACGTAGAATTTTTGTACAAAAATAAATTTAACTGTATTGCATTATGAGAAAAAAGCAATGTCATATTGATGTAAAATTTCGAATTATCTGCAGTTTAAGTTTTGTTAAACATTTAGTTTATTTGTAGTGAAGTAAGTTATTTGATGTAAAAAAGAATAGAAATGATGAGTATGTATTTTTTTTTTTTTTCCTATCTAGTCCCTACGATATCTACCTACTTAGGCAACTATATCTACACCTAGCTGAATTTTGGGGAGCGGAAGGCTCACCCGGAAGTGTGTGTGTGTTGGTTGTTCAAACAACCAGCCCAATCGCGCCCTTGGGGCGCGGTTGGGCTTACGAGTTGTTCTGGGAAGAACGGATCGGACTATAATGAGTATGTATTGATAGGCGATTGTTTATTTGATATGCAATTTATAATATCCCATTCGAAAATACTATCTTGTGGAAAATATTCTACAAAATAGTAAACATTCACAAATCGGAAAAAGCTCCATCTCTCGTCAACTTGTAGATACGTAATGTTGTCAGTTGAGTGACTGCATAGTTCTAATAATAGGGGTCCGTAACCAAATTTCGAAAGACAATCAATCGAAGAACTGAATATCGAATGAATTTCTTTACGAAAATTTACAGTTCGAATGAATGTATAGTCGACGAACTGAATATCGAATGAACATTATAACGACGCACCGTACTTCGAATCGTCGCAATTAGAGCTTGGAAACCTCAATCCAAAGGATCCTCCAGACATACAGACGGATGGACGAGTGGCATCCGCCGCGCATCCGTGACATATTCGTTACACATCCACCTCCGTTCCGCATCCGCTCCCAAAACCGCTTGTGTGATAAAAGCCTATGGTACAGCGCTGCGCGTGCGGGAGTCGTGCGACAGTCGGACCTCTCTCCTGTTTTTTGATATCATGCAAGTTAGTCACAAGTTTCTTGGAAGAAGTTCTAAGCCTTGACGAGATCTTCATTTCATAGGTATGACAGCTGCCAAACTCTGAACTCGTTTTTCTCAGAAACTATGCATGCTAGACTACTAGTTTCTTGGAGAAAGTTTTAGGCCTAGATAAGATCTATTAAATTACAGCTGTCAAACTTAAACATGCTTTTTTTCGGTAAACATATCTGCTGTGCATTCGCCTCCATTCCGCATTTCGCCTCATTTCCGTCAAAGGAAGTTCTAAGCCTTTACGAGATTTTCATATCATATGGCAGCTGTCAAACTTTATACTTGTTTTTCTCGGAAACTATGCATGTACATGCCAGACAACTTGTTTCTTAGAAAAAGATGTTGGTATTGACGACATCTACATTTCAGGTGACAGCTGTCAAACTTTAATCTCGTTTTCTCGGAAACTATGCACGCCAGACAATTAGTTTCTTAGAGGAAGTTGTTGGTCTTGACGAGAACACGTTTTTCTCGGAAACTATGCATGCTAGAATACTAGTTTCTTGGAGAAAGTTGTAATAAGAATAAGAATTTTTATTTGCTTTTAAACAAGTTTACATGGAGGTTGTTACATTGCAGTTTAGATAAGTCCACTTGTTTAAGTATTTGTAAAAGCATGCAAAATTTATTAACTATTAAGTATATAAAATTAAAAATACTGACAAAGTTTTTAAAACTTACTACTTCGAGCTAAATAAATCATAATAACGGCCATACGTACTTGTTGTAACAACTTTTTCTAAGAAACTATTTGTCTGGCATGCATAATTTTCGAGAAAAACGAGTTTAAAATTTGACCGCTGTGACCTGAAATGTAGATGTCATCAATACCAACACCTTTTTCTAAGAAAATAGTTGTCTGGCATGCATAGATTCCGAGAAAAACAAGTATAAAGTTTAACAGCTCTCATACGAAATGAAGATCTCGTCATGGCTTAGATCTTCTTCCAAAAAACTAGTAGTCTAGCATGCATAGTTTCTGAGAAAAACGTGTTTTATGTTTGACCGCTGTCATCTGAAATGTAGATTTCGTCCAGGCCAACAACTTCTTCCAAGAAACTAGTTGTCTGGCATGCATAATTTCCGAGAAAAACACGTTTGAAGTTTGACAGTTGTCACCGGAAATGTATATTTCGTCTAGGCCAGTGTTTTTCAAACTGTGGGTCGCGACCCCCAGGGGGGTCGCGGAGCCTTTCTAGGGGGGTCGCCGGCAAAAGCTAAGAGTGAAGGCAGAACCACAAGGCAGAACCACGTACTGCTATTTTATGCAGTATGCAGTGTTGTACACGTTTTTTACCTGTTTGTAGCGTGAAAAGTTGAGCTCGCTTCGCTCCAGGGTTGCCAGATGACAATTTCTTTTTCTTGTACCAGGTTAGCTAAAAATCTCGTAATTTCAACAGATAATCTCGTAAAAACACAAATTTAAAGAAACTTAAAGAAAATTAATAATTTTATGCTATTTACTGTACTATGTAACCTGGGTAGTCATATTCTTTGCGCTTGGGGCTGTTAAATTCAAAACAACAGTTTTAAATCGTATTTTTTATTATTATATTCGAATTCAGGTATAGTAGTAAAATCATCTTTCTTTTTACCTTATAGCTTTCAGCTGTCATCCTGGCGTACATTTCATTTGATGGTTAGAAATTTACGCAATTACCTTTATGGTTTGGGCTTTTTAGAGCTTTCGGAAGCTAAAAATGTACCATTTACAAAGTATATAATAAGACTTGTTAAAATCTCGTAAAAAAGAGTACGAGATTTGTGTTAATCTAGAATCTCGTGCAGACACTCTAAATCTCGTAATGTTACGAGATTTCTCGTACGTCTGGCAACCCTGCTTCGCTCGCGATACGTGCGCCTTTTTGTCTGCTTTACACTCACGGCTTGTGTTAATGCTCCTCACTTGATTGTAACGTGAAAAGTCGAGCTCGCTTCGCTCGCAATACGTGTATTTTTCAGCATGATTTTCACTAACTTTCAAGCTTTTACGCTCGTTTTTAGCGTAAAAATTCTCGCTCGCTTCGCTCGCGATATTTACAGGTCGCTATGGCTAACTTTTGCCTGAAAATTTCAGCCTAGCCTACCCAGAAAAATATCCTAAGAATGCGCACAACGCTTGTAGTTTTTCTGTATCCGCCATTGAATAAATGAAATTACTAATTTTATGTTTCTATGATAACCCAACAGGGGGGTCGCCATTGACTTTTTGCCTGGAAAGGGGTCGCGTATTCAAAAAGTTTGAAAAACACTGGTCTAGGCTAACAACTTCTTCCAAGAAACTAGTTGTCTAGCATGTATAGTTTCCGAGAAAAACACGTTTAAATTTTGACATTTGTCATTCGAAATTATCTCGCCAAGACCTACAACTTTTTCCAAGAAACTTGCAATCTAGCTAGCTTGCATGATTTCCGAGAAACAGGAGAGAGGTCCGACTGTCGCACGACTCCCGTATGCGCAGCGCTGTACCATATACTTTTATCACACAAGCAGTTGTGGGAGCGGATGCTGAACGGAGGTGGATGCGTAGTGAATATGTCACAGATGCGCGGCGGATGCCACCTGTCCATCCGTCTGTATGTCTGGAGGATCCTTTGGATTGAGGTTTCCAAGCTCTAATTGCGACGATTCGAAGTACGGTGCGTCGTTATAATGTTCATTCGATATTCAGTTCGTCGACTATACATTCATTCGAACTGTAAATTTTCGTAAAGAAATTCATTCTATATTCAGTTCTTCGATTGAGTGTCTTTCGAAATGTGGTTACGGACCCAATAAATAGTCATAGATGGTGCTAAAGCTACTCGTAAGTAGTCAAGAAACAAAAAATCTGTATGAACGAAGCAAGTGGATCACAATTTCGCCACCTCGGGTAGAGCCAGCCGTAATGTAAAGGTAACACGTCTGACCCGGCTTGTCAGAAGACGTGGGTTCGAATCCCGCCGGTGGTGTGAATTTTCTCCACTTGTTTCGTTTGTATTATCAATAATACCAATATCTAGTGTTTGATTAAAACACCAAGTATTCAAAATTACTATTTTGTGGAAAAAAAATCTACAAAATAGTAAACATTCAAGTCCTTTGTGAATACACAAACGAAGTACCTGTATGTACATACCTACCTAACCTAGTCATTGATTAGATTAGTAAATTATTCTTTTCAACTGTCAGTCACATACTACCAAAGCATTACTTTAATTAAATATTTAATCATCCATCATGTCTATCTGTCTTCACGATTAAGTAGAAATTAAATATTATTATTTTTGACCTAACATTTTTATTCTATCACTATCATACAACCTACCATTTTTTTAATACTAAATATTTCTTCCTGTACTTAGTGATTATGAAAAGAAATACCTACCTACCAAGTGTAAATTAACTAAATCGCTCCTTTTATTTGTAACTACATAATATGTTAAGTTCCTATTATTACAAACCAGATTACTGTAAATGTTTTGGCTAGTGTGAGTGAGGTTCACTCTTTACATTAACCAGGTGTATAGGTACATCTTAAATCTAGCATTCCAGTTCGATTAAAGAAAATCCTTGAGGGAGTCCGGCATCAATGGTCTGTCTCATTGCTTTTAAAAGGGGCATTTTTGAGCCATAATTTGTTCCAACTGTAACTTATACAGTATATTTACTAAAAAATTGTAAAAATGTGGAAGATAGTTCTCAACCCGAAGTAAGAATGAAAACTATAACGGATACTGTAGGTACCACGCAAGTTTAAAAAAATATAAAAGTTTTTCAATTTCGATTGGTCGATCGATCGAATCGATACTGCAATCAGCAACAAAATTAACTTTGTAACGCTGAAAACCTGATAATTTTTAAACGTTGACTACGAAACCCTATTTGTGAGCGTGTCTGACACGCTCTTGGCCGTTTTTTTCGTATCGTGTTTCCAAAAGCTTTAAGATTTCTTTTTCCCAACGCGGCAACACTGATCGTAAACGGGATCTGACTGACAGGCGGCCGTAGGTCACGTCGCCTGAACTGACATTGCAGCGTCGCGTCGCGTCGAAATGATACATGGACAAAATACGATGTAGAACGATCCGTATTCTTAATACTTATTTATGGTTAATTGAACTTACCTAAGTGAACTTCAACCAAAATTATACGAGTTGCTGCATCCGTAGAGATTTAATAAACCATGTAGTACGTTATTCGTCGTACCGCACCATCACACGTATTTTTCGATATATTTTAAAAGAAATAAACAAAATCAAGTAAGTATTCCCCAGATGGCGTGGCGCTCGCGTCATTATTTTTAGAGTATGAGAATCAAGGCACATTCTGCAATAGCAATAAGGGTTTTACGAAGTAAAGACGGGAGGGTGGGATCTTAAATCTCTACGGATGCAGCAACTCGTATAATTTTGGTTGAAGTTCACTTAGGTAAGTTCAATTAACCATAAATTATACTTCGTTGCTGCATCCTATGAGATTTAATAAACCATGTAGATGTTTAGCGCTCTACTTATTGCAGAATGACTTGCCAAGAATATTTGAACACACGAAATTAGTATGTAATACCTATATTAAGTATTCACCTACACATACAAAATATGTAGGTAGGTACTAAGAATAAACAAATTATTATCTACTCACAACTGCTCGAAAGCTTCATCTTGATCAAACTCATTGATCAGAAGGTATCAAAACAAAGAAAGGTACAGTAAAGTTAGCCGTGTGCTAAGGCTAATTGACATTAAAATAAAATATACCTATTTAAAGAATAATTGAATGCAATGTTAAGTCAATGCAATGTTTTCTATTATGGATAGGCTTTCGTAGCATAAGTAAGTAACCTGTCAGTAGGTACTGAACTCATTGCGGAGTTAAATTAAAATACTAGATTTTAGTTATGTCTTTTTGGGTAATTCATTTACCTATAGTGGTAGCAAAGCAAGCTATGTTAATATCACAAAAAGTGTTAATGTTTGAATACGATGTCCTGTCGCGAATAGGGAACGAAGTTACAAGCTTCAAAGTCTTTTAAAAATGCACTTGGATGTTGTCTGAATGTTTTTATTGTGATCTGAAACAATACCCACTAGGGTTCTAGAAATTTTGATATCTAGGTAGATAAGGCCTAGTCCTAATGTCATCTTTTACAAATTATTCAAAATATTATTCAGTTCATTTTTCTTTCAAATAAAAGTTTTGACCTAAGTTTATCTTCATGTTGTGTAAACTAGCGCTATTATTTAATTGTTTTGTAAGCAATTTAAGTAGATAAGTACTTAAATCAGGTAGTAATACAAAAAATATTTTTGGATGTTATTTTGTTTACAAAATAAACACCACGGCTGTTAAAAGGTTTCAGATTTCAATCTATTACCTACGATGTCATTACTACTCCTGCCGTATCTTTTTCTGATTATTGTTAGAAAAACGCTATCTTGAATTCCTCACACTTCAAGGTCATAAAAAAAAGGATGAAATAAAATTTTGTCTAGTCCAGACAAAGTAGGTACATAATATTATGATAACAGGTGGATCTATATTATTTTAGATTTACAGAAAATATGGGAAAAGCGTGTAAGAATAAAATATTCTTATCCCATTTTAGAGTAAAAATTTCAATTTTAAATGCATGTTTTTACTGAATATTGTTTGAACAAATCCACATGACGTTATGTTATACAAAATCCTACTTAGTTTGCTTGCAGTACATCAGTACAAGATCTTTCTTGTTAAGTTACTAATGTGAGAATTGTACTAAATGAATGATGAATGTACTACCACTATTCTAATAACAGGACCTACAAAAATTGTAATAAGTAAGTAGGTATGTAGTGTTATTTATCGGTCAGTCTAACGTCCTTGTACTAAATGTAGGTAATTAACAAACCAAGTTTGAGTTATATAATTGCCTAAAATAAAAATACTATAACATTTTTAATTTTTACATAAACATTACCTACAGTTCCACGAAGGCAGTTCTGATTTTCATTAGTAACTATACTTATTTCGCCGGCATAAGATGAACAGAATCCAATGCCAAAAACGAAAAATCTGTAAAGATTTCTATTTGAAAATGTCCTAACCGTGATACGGTTGTCTATTTAAAGGTACATGCTATTAAACATAGTTTAATCCAACACAAAATTTATTTTTACCATCCCAGTTATATTGATGTATGACATTCTAATAAGGCCATATATTGTGGTCTTTTCATTATTCTAAAGGTTTCGTGTATGTAAAACCAAACTTAGCTAAAACTTACGGGTTTTTTACTCACGAGTGATAATAATAACTACGGAACTGTGTGTAAGTGTTAAACTTAGCTACTGGGATCTATAGGCAGCTACTCGTACTGCAGGCAATCAGTAAAATCATACCTACATATTACCTATGCAAATTTTCATAATTTGAAGTTTGCTTTGTTGACACATTTTTGTAAAAGTTCATAAAAGTTTATGGTATTTTTCGGCAGATAGTTTTAAATTAATATTTTGAGAATTATGTTCAATGCTCTAAAGATTTCAATCAATAAAAAATACTTTTTTCGTTTGGTACTAAGTCGAAGCTTAGACGGAATAAACAACAATTATACGCATTATTAGAGCATACAGAATACATAATTTCCACCATAATATGTATGATAAATCATCTAAATCACAATGGCTTTTATTTTACAGCGTCAGTTAGGTAGGTAAGCACAAGCTTATTTAGTAAAAGAGAACAGAGCTGACCACTGACAATGGTAAACATGTAACTTCATTGTTACATTGACTAGTTAATTAAAACAAAATCGCAGATACTTATTTAGTCGGATCGTTCATCGACTCAAACGGTCGATTAACATAACAAAGCAATGAAGAACATTTTCTTTCAATAGATTTCATGAACAGGTAGCCCTAAGTTAGATAGATTAGGCTGGTAGGTATAGATAGCAGGTCTATTCCGCCGCGTATGAGTATGAGTCATCGGCAAAGTCACATAATATGACACAAAATAATTGTTTGTTTTGAAACTACATCTTAAATGTTGATATTTAGTTAAGCTTTGTGTTTACATTAAGAACAAATCTTAATCGTCCACTGCAGTGGAATTTGAATTTGGAAAAGTAGGAAACATACCTACATGTAGAAAATTTTGAATACAATCTACTTAATCACAATTCATGTAGAAAAAACATTTCTGTACCTCTAGTGGCTGCAGTAGGCCGCTTGGTTCGGCAATGCGGGTGATGCTGTTGGATGCCTTTCCTTCGCAGCGGTGTAGAAGCGTGACTGCGCAAGAGCAGCACGCCCTGCTGCTGTTGAACTTTTTTCTCAGTAAGGCTGACTGTGCCTTGGTTTCAAGGCCTAGTCAGAGTAATTTACACGCCGAGTCTTCCTAAGAATTGTGTTGTTTTTTTTTTTTTTTGAGTACCCACCAAACAAAACATTGTCATATAAGTTTTTAGGTTTTCACGGTTGTTCACAACACTAAAATTATTGTTTAAAACAGGATTATTACCGTGATAATATTTTTGTTGATCCCGATATTTCGGGGCGGTTGCACGCCCCATGGTCACGAGTAGACTGGCTTGGCGAGTGATGTCATCTTTCTAAGGGCAAACATATCTGTCTACCCTCTTTCGGATTCGTCGACTGCGTTCTACATGGTTACTCGAATCACTACTATTGTCACTCACTATTTTGTCACGATCACGACACACCACACTAACAGTATCACTTCGCGAGTTTGAAATCGAGTGTTTTTTGCGGTTGTATACGTTTAATACTGGATTCCACGCACTAGACAGCTTGAAACCATCTTCACGATTAAAGTTTTTATATTTTGTGATTTCGATGGCTTCTCGCACTAAACGAGGTATATAGTGACGTTCTGTTGACAGTACTTGCGGGTTATGTAGTTCAATCCAGTGATCTGATATGTTCCTTCATGCGGTCGACTATTGTTCTTTTGGTCTGACCAATGTACGAGCTCCCACAGCTGCAATTAACTTTGTAGACGCCGGGAGTTTGAAGAGGAAGTTGATCTTTAGGCGATCGTAGTAGCTTTCCAATTTTGTTAAAGGGAGTGAAGCAGAGTCGTTTAGTGCGAGAAGCCATCGAAATCACAAAATATAAAAACTTTAATCGTGAAGATGGTTTCAAGCTGTCTAGTGCGTGGAATCCAGTATTAAACGTATACAACCGCAAAAAACACTCGACTTCAAACTCGCGAAGTGATACTGTTAGTGTGGTGTGTCGTGATCGTGACAAAATAGTGAGTGACAATAGTAGTGATTCGAGTAACCGTGTAGAACGCAGTCGACGAATCCGAAAGAGGGTAGACAGATATGTTTGCCCTTAGAAAGATGACATCACTCGCCAAGCCAGTCTACTCGTGACCATGGGGCGTGCAACCGCCCCGAAATATCGGGATCAACAAAAATATTATCACGGTAATAATCCTGTTTTAAACAATAATTTTAGTGTTGTGAACAACCGTGAAAACCTAAAAACTTATATTGCAAACCGGTACGGGCCGGAATGTGTAAAAATGATACGTCAACTAGAACGTGCGCGAAAAAAGCGGGAGTGTTTACGTGAGTCAATCGTTTACCTTACAAAGTGTCGGGACAATAATGTCATACCAACATGTGTAAAACTTAGGCCACGTGAACATATCTATAAGTCTGCGCATATTCTGCATAGTGCGAGTGTCAAACTGCTGCATCGACTTATTCGAAATAACCGTTACTTGCTTGAAAAAGTGTCGTGCGAATTGTACTTGTTACATCTGGAATGCAGTGCGCGGTTAGAAAGTAGTGATTACGATTTATGTGATCGAATAACATATCTACAAGGTCAACGTGTAGCTGAGTGGTGTGCCTCGAAACATGAACATAAGTACCAAACGTTAAGCCGTAAACAACATCCTAAAGGCGACTACCACGAAAACTCGATCGAAACTCGAACGGTAATAAACTTATCAAGTAAGTCACTATCTGAACCAGCTATCAGTGCCCTTAATAAAGGCTTAAATTTCGCCCCAACTCCCACTCGTATCCCTTACGAAAATGTTATTTGTGGTGTTGAAGAAGCAATATCAAGAAATAAAATTCCCGCTCGTGATGCGGAAACTTTACGCCAAGATGTTGCCGTCACCTTGCGCAAGTCTCAATTACCGCAAAGAAACATTAGTGCTGAAGAACTTAGAGCAATTAAAGATCTTCGAGCCGATACCGATATACTGGTACTAAAGGCCGATAAGGGAAACGCAACAGTGGTGTTGGATGTGGATGAGTATGACCGAAAAGTCAAAGCGCTTCTTGACGATAGTTCCACTTATAAGCTCGTGACCTACAATCCTACCCTAGAGTGAAACGGAAAACGAGTGCGCTGATTCTAGAATGCAGTGATGCAATACCAGAAGACGCTCAAAAACAGCTGCTGCGTCCGCGTATCGTACAGCCACCACGACTCTACGGGTTGCCTAAGATACACAAAGCTAACACCCCACTACGCCCAATAGTAAGTCAGATAGGTTCACCCACCTATGAACTGGCTAAATATGTGTCCCAAGCTTTGAAACCCTCGCAGGTAGGACTGACAGTTTTGTAAAGGACTCCAGACATTTTGTGGATATACTTAGAAACACTGAGGTTAAGACAGACGAGACATTAGTTAGTTTTGATGTTGAGTCTTTGTTCACAAACGTACCTATCCAACAATGCATTGATGTCGTCAAATCAAAACTGCAAGACAATAACATGTCAGTGGAAATAGCCAAGTTGCTTGATCATTGCCTTAGCACGAGCTACTTTTTGTACAATGGTCGATACTACCTACAGATTGATGGAGTGGCAATGGGCAGTCCTGTTGCTCCCATAGTAGCTAACATCTGGATGGAACACATAGAGAATACTGCTATTCTATCAGCCCCATCAACTGTCAAATTATGGAAAAGGTATGTAGATGACGTTTTTTGTATAATAGGAGGAAAAGAGGAAGAGGTAAAGGACTACTTGGCATTTTTGAATAACATTCACTCAAAATTGAAATTTACCTGTGAGATCGAAGACCAACGAAAGCTTGCCTTCCTAGATGTGTTAGTTGAGGTCAAAGAAGATGGATCTTTAAGTCATTCGGTCTACAGAAAACCAACGCATACCGACAAGTATCTGCATTCTACGTCACACCACCATCCACGGCATCTGGATTCTGTTGTTAGATCGTTGGTTGATAGGGCTCACGATCTGTGTGATGTGAACCACCTAGCTAAAGAGCTGAATCATGTCAAGACGGTTTTACAACGGAACGGTTATAATGTCAAAGCTTGCGAGACTAAAAGGAAAACAAAAAAGAGGAAAGCAGAAGAAGCGCAACGACAGCCAGCGTTTTTGCCTTATGTAAAGGGAGTGACCGATAAAATAGGCAGATTATTAGGAAAGTTTTCCATTAAAACTGTTTTCACTCCCTTTAACAAAATTGGAAAGCTACTACGATCGCCTAAAGATCAACTTCCTCTTCAAACTCCCGGCGTCTACAAAGTTAATTGCAGCTGTGGGAGCTCGTACATTGGTCAGACCAAAAGAACAATAGTCGACCGCATGAAGGAACATATCAGAGCTGTAAAAAACAACGATGCCCAGAAGTCAGCCATAGCGGAACACCTAAACCAAGCGGAAACTAATCACTGGATTGAACTACATAACCCGCAAGTACTGTCAACAGAACGTCACTATATACCTCGTTTAGTGCGAGAAGCCATCGAAATCACAAAATATAAAAACTTTAATCGTGAAGATGGTTTCAAGCTGTCTAGTGTGTGGAATCCAGTATTAAACGTATACAACCGCAAAAAACACTCGACTTCAAACTCGCGAAGTGATACTGTTAGTGTGGTGTGTCGTGATCGTGACAAAATAGTGAGTGACAATAGTAGTGATTCGAGTAACCGTGTAGAACGCAGTCGACGAATCCGAAAGAGGGTAGACAGATATGTTTGCCCTTAGAAAGATGACATCACTCGCCAAGCCAGTCTACTCGTGACCATGGGGCGTGCAACCGCCCCGAAATATCGGGATCAACAAAAATATTATCACGGTAATAATCCTGTTTTAAACAATAATTTTAAACATTGTCATGTCAACCAATGTTGATATTGTGACTTATAGTCTGATAAGACTTTTGTTTACAAGGTTTACTGATATGATATATCATTATTCAGTACAAAAACGCAGATTAAGGAGAATGCAGATAATTTCAGATATTCTTATTAGAATATGCAGGTCCGTTGTAGTTTATTGAGTTGTTTATTGATTAAACAATAAATACGTTGTCTGGCCTTTTTAAAGTACCATGTTTTGAGAAATAGGTTTCTGAAAATAGGGTCTTAGCCAATTGCACAATTACCTTTTACTGATCAGCAGCCAAACCTTCTATGAGGATCTTCCCCCAAACGTTCAGAGATCTCATGAAAAGGCTTTTAGCCATTTTTGAGTCCATTGACAGTCCCACATACCTCGGAAACATTTCTCCATTACAAAAATGAAGTTAATATGTGTTTTGAAAACACCAGCAGCCCTTAAATCAGAGATAATTGGAATAACATACGATTTTACTTGAGGTTGACTTGGTTCCAGCTAGAATGAAGGCTCCATTTCCTTATAGTGCAGCAGTTCATTCTTAAGTGGTTCGTTTGAGATCATCAGCATACTTGTAAGCATTGGTGTCATCTTACGATCTAGGCGAAGAAAATCCAAATCTCTTGAGTTTCATTTTCTATTGCGACTTAATGGATAACATCTCGTGAAACCACGTAAGACAAGCTCATACGCATTCAACTATGTGTTTCATGCTTCATGTATTTACTTTCTGGGTTGCACATCTTGCCCCCGCAAGAGGAAAACAAGAAAGTAAGTGGTTAATATTATCACATATTATCATGTTCCATGTATGTATCTACTTCCTGGATGACATCTCGTGTCACCACATTAGGAAAGTATTCAATAACTTGCTTTTAGTTTCATGTTTCATGTGTTTACTTCTTGGATGACATCTCGAGCCACCACAATAGGAAAGTAAGGAGTAATTTCCGGATAACATCACGTGTTACCACTGAGGAAAAGAAAATCAATCATAATTATCATCAATCGTCATGAAAATGGGATCAGCGGTAATGGCAGCTATCGACAAGGGACAGGCTCTCGGCTTGGTTTTACTACGGTAATTCCCGGACGACATCTCGTGCCGCCACTGAGGGAATACCAACAGAAATTCCCGGACGACATCTCGTGCCGCCACTGAGGGAATATCAACAGAAATTCCCGGACGACATCTCGTGCCGTCACTGAGGGAATATCAACAGTAATTCCCGGACGACATCCCGTGCCGACACTGAGGGAATAACAAAAGATTTTTTGGGCAAGAACCAAAGACATGGGTTTTTCAAAAACTAACCTCCATTTTCGTGTCAAATCCATTTCCAGTCGTGTTTATCGAAGTTTTCACTAGTCCTTTATTCCTTGCACTTCTAAATCTTTAGTTTTCACTAATTATATACACTAAAAAATAATTATTTTTTACGGAACGCGTTACTGGTGCGACACACGAAAAACGAATGACGCGAGCGCCACGCCATCTGGGGAACGGCGGGGCTAAGTACGGCGGTAGTCAAAATACTTACTTGATTTTGTTTATTTCTTTTAAAATATATCTAAAAATACGTGTGATGGTGCGGTACGACGAATAACGTACTACATGGTTTATTAAATCTCATAGGATGCAGCAACGAAGTATAATACCTAATTGAAGGGCCCAGTTGTAAAAGTTCCTAAGTCCCAAAAATGCGTTTTACAATACGAAGGAAAAAGTTCTGTCATATGGTTTGGAAATAATTCTAAAAGGTTATAGTGAAAAAAAGAAACGCCAATGTGTTACGAATGTTTAAAATTATAATCAAATAATATTATAAATATTTTTTTTATCATATTATAATATTCTTAAACTTTGAAAATAAGAATTGTAGAAAATGGAGCTGGTACTGGTTGAACTGTCTACCCCCTATTTCTAATCTATCTAAATTTAAAAAAAGTGGCCAGGAGCGTGTCAGACACGCTCACAAAAAGGGTTTCGTAGTCAACGTTTAAATATCAGGTCTTTCAGCGTTACAAAGTCAATTTTGTTGCTGGTTCGTTTGCAGCTGTATGGTTACCAACCGCAAATTGAAAAACTTTAATATTTGGGTGAGTCAACTTTTTCTTGTATCGCCGTATTTTTGGAATAATTTTTATGTTGCTCGATATTTGTAAGTGTATATAGGTTTCTTTAATAGCTAGTTAAACAGTCAATACAAATTAAATAGAAAAAATTGCATTTTAAGAATATTTATTTGCATAAAGTCGGTTACCCCGGAGACAATGCCATATTTTCATACAAATCTGGGGACAACCTATGTCTCCTGGCAAACCGCTATAAATATAAAGTTCATTTAGCGCAAAACCAACTATAGATATCTAAGTTATTTATGTATCTATGTTATCATATGTAGAATTATTGTGTGGTTGAGAAACAAGTCTTAATTGGTGAAAAGTCGGAAATCGCGTTACAAAAAAAAGTTGATTCACCCATTTCCTTAATCTTAAGTGGTACAGTATTCG
Source organism: Phthorimaea operculella (assembly GCA_024500475.1). Lineage (NCBI taxonomy): Eukaryota > Metazoa > Arthropoda > Insecta > Lepidoptera > Gelechiidae > Phthorimaea > Phthorimaea operculella. Next base: position 149,446 of record JANFCV010000359.1, on the reverse strand, counting down.
TTATAGTTTTCATGGTAACTTCATATTAAGAACTATATTCCATATTTAAGATTCCATATTTTTTTTCAAATTTTTAGCACGCATACTTTAGAAGTTACAGCTGGAACAAATTCATCTTCCTGCCCTTATCCCAATTACTTGGGGTCGGCGCAACACGTTTCGTTAAACACAAAATCGTGTTGCAAAAGGATTTGGCTGAATGTTATGACCGGCCGCCTACCAGACGCCAACCCTCCTTGGGAATGCTCTTGTGGTGGATTATCCGCCACCATACGGTTGGCCCTGGCTATTTGGGTCGGGTTTATCCCTCGGCCGCCTCTTACGACCCCCACGGGAAGAGAGGGGGTGGTGCTATTCTTCTCTGCCGGCACCACACAGCCATTATGCTTCAAATGTGTCGCATAATATGAAGAGTTTATTGAATTGTCATGGATTCTTCTTATGGCTCAAAAACGCCTCTTTTAAAAGAAAATATCTTAAGACAGAAACATTTTAGAGACTTTGTTTAAAAGAAACCTCCCCTTAGTTTTAAAAGACCTATTCAACGATACCCTACTCAATATCACAGGCGGAAAAAAAAAATTTTTGCCCCCCTTTCAGATGTATGGGAAGGGGGTCCAAAAAACTATTTTAATATTTTTTCTCAACATTTTTAAATTTGGGTCAACACAATCTATCTTCACACCAAATTTAATGTCGATAGCTTCAAAACTGACGAAGTTATGAGGGCGCGGCATACAGACAGACAGACAGACAGACAGACTTACCGAAATGATAAGGGTTTCTAGTAGACTACGAAACCCTAAAAAGACTGTGATTACACACTAAATAACGATTAAATCAACTTTTAAGGTCATTGACTTAAGTCCTAAGAGAGGGACTTGGCCCCTTTATACAATATTTTTCGTAAGTAAGTAACTTCTAACGTAGTATTTGTTGGACTTATGATTAAAATAACAAAATTGAATGGACTTCAAGACTTCTGTTAACATAAAATTTAAAAATTCAAATCAGTTTATAAAATCTAAATGTTTAAACACGAAGATCATTCATTGTCATCTTCAGAATCTGCAACCATTTGACTTGAAACATTAGCCACGTTAGTAGTCAGTATGTCTGAGTAAAAATATAACTCTTTATCAGGCACAAACTGAAGCAAGTGAATGACGTCTTTAATTTTTCCAGGCTTCAGCTTTATAGGACCACCGTATGCCTTTTCAGGTTCTTTTCTTATATTTCCTGGCATACCTGTACGATAAAACGTAAATGACTTAAAAGGACCATTCATTGTACTTCGTAAAGCTGGTCGATTCAGTTTGCTAAATTAAGTTGCCAGGACTTCCTGCTTTCTTAATACATTTCGGTTGGACTTAGTGACTTCTTCACGTAAAATGTAGCAAAGTAGTGACTTTTTTGCAACAAATCCTGTTACGTAGAGACTTATTACCGTCAAAGGGACTTTTTGGTCCCAAAATCAAATAATTTTGCTAAAAATGATTTTTATATTTTGGACCTAGACACTTTTAGAAAATAAAAAATAGGAGGTATTACTAATTTTGATATGTTCTACCTACACGATAGTGGCATCAGGTAAAGAAGTCCCTAAGTGGACTTAGGGACTTCTGCATCTGGGCCCTTCAATTGTTGTATTCTTAGTTGTATTGGAGTATTTGATGTACCAATTAGTGAGCTCATAGATGGCGTTGTTAGTTTTCAAATAACTTACCTGCAAAAAGGGGAGCAGAAACGTTTTTTGAAAATGACACCTATCCAGACAATGATATTATATATAGGTTCTAGGTTGTATCTAGATCGATCTATCGCCCCCGAAAACCCTACTATACTTAATTATTTATAATATTATATGTGTATTTTATAAAGTAGGTTTACTTATTTATTATTTTACTTTATTGATGAGAGTAAGATTCCATATATTTAATATTTTAAAGTACCTTTGTTTACCTACAAACAACATATTCTCTGGGTATCTCAAAGGTTGACTGGAAGAGATCCCTTAATGAGATAAGTCCACCTTTGAGCCATAGAAATACTGTTAATAAAGTGAATACAATACATACATACATTCATTTTTTTATAATTTACAACCGTAGTATAGGTATTTATTTATCAGTTGTGTTGTACCATCGAATGATACTTACCTAATTGAATTGGATTTTTTTATTATATCTATATTGTTATACACCTTAGTTCTTCTATAACCGCATTTTATTAGTTAGAGTACAGTCCATCAATAATGTCATGTTTCTATTTATATTCTTAGGCACGAATAATCAAAACTGTCTAGATAGTGGTTGGGTAGATAGGTTTCCTACGAATAATAGTTTATTTAGTTTAGTAGGAAGAAAAAAAGCTTTTAAAAGCTTAGTAAGAACAATGTTTCAATTAAGGAATATAAAAAGACAACAGTTGATTAAGAAAATGTCTAAATTACTAATAGCCACTTTTCTTGTAGTAGAGCTTAGCTTCGGTGTAGATTTTGGATTTTCGGAAGCTCTTCCCAAAAAATGCAGGACTTATTTTAAATACGTGTCCCTTGCGACAAGGCTTACATTTACATGTATTTTGATATTTTTGTATTTTGGGAGATTTGAACTTAATTTTCCTAATGTAACTTCTGATGAGGTTGTTATATTCGAGTTCATGACTTATTGCTTCTTTTGTGTGGTCGGTTGGCAATGTATAATTTATGTGGTCGCTTTAATGTTCAAAAAGTGTTCCTTGTTTAACTTTATAATAGACTTGCAGATGCTCGACGACATAATTTTGTATAATCAAAGTGATATCTTCGGATTCTCTTTACTTCTATATCTTTATGGAACTTTCTTAGCTAAAACCTGGGTATCATGGGGTTATTGTAGGGAAACTATTGGAAAAAACTGCACAAATGAGTTTGATTATGTTCATTATGTGCTTTATTATTTGCCTTACTTATGTACAGAAACGGTCGCGTTGGGTTTATTATTGATTTATTTAAATTTGTTCAACGCATTAAGTTCAATAAAGGAATCTTTTGAAAAGGCGCCACATGATATAAAATCTTTAGAGAACAGACTTGTGGCCGTGGCCAACAGTTTTGATAAAATTAAACCACATTTTAATACGCTGGTGAGTTGAGTTAAGTACAAAATCTTTTGTAAGGATCATTTTTACGAAAATAGAAAGTCAAGTGTTAAAGTCATGGTTAAAGTGTAAAATGTTGATCATTTCAGAGATCATTTCAGAGATATATTTTCTAGAGATGGACCGAATATTCGGTTTATGTTCAGTATTCGGCATGTTTAGCAGATTTACCGAATATTCGGTTCCGGCCGAATGATCGGCGAATTTCGCCGAATATTTTGTCGAATAAAAAAAAACGTATTCTTCTTATATGTTTTGCATATTAAATTTTTATGTCAAGACAATCAGTGAAGCAATTTTATTTTAATTTGTTGTCAGCGTTACTAATGTAAAAATTTAGATGAGTAGGTACTTAGGTTAGATTCAATTTATCGCGGGTTTTCATCGCTTTGACTACATTCAATCTGTAAAGAATGAATTAGTCGCTGGGAATTAGTTGCAAAACTATTCCGGTAGATGGAGCCCATCCACGCGATAGTGGACAAGATATACTTCCATAATTTTGCGGGCTCGATGATTAGAACCGCGGTAGCCCAGTTGGTTAGGGCGTCGGCAATACTGATGCCGAAGGTCGCAGGTTCAAATCCTGCCTGCGGTGAAAATTTTGGAAGTTTTAAAAAAAAAAAAAGGTACTTAGGTAGTGAGCGGAGTGGTCCGGTGCGAATCAACGCGTACTTCATAAACAAGCGATTCTGCTAATTATTTGATATAGACATAATTCCTGGCGAATTATTCGGCCGAATATTCGGTTCGAATGTATTCCATCACTAATATGTTCTTTTTTAGTTTTTGATTGAAATTATGATTGATGTACCTAAATTGGCAGTAATGTTGTGGGGAACATTGATTTACATCAAATTAGAGGTAAGTGTTGCCTGAAATTTTAATTTTAAGTGAGGTAGCTAACGGGAGCACTGTTAGTTTTGCTAAATACCTAGATAAAGTACAGTGCACTACTTTTGCTAAATACCTAGATTAAGTACAGTGCACTACTTTTGCATTCGACTTTAACTAGCGACCTGTTAGAGGTTTCACCTGCTGAAAGTCGTTTTCCCGCGGGAGTAAAGTAAAGCATTTTCCTGGCACGTTTTATACATGTCATATAACACAAGAAGTGTTTTAATAATTTGATATTCCACCTAATAAAAAGTTGATCAGTTTTAAAAATTTGTTCTGGTTGTATGTATGAGCCTCTATTTCTTTTTTATTGTTAGGTAAAAAGGAGTGCGAAGGTTCGAAAAAGTATAGGTACCTACCTTGTTTATTTTCCATATCTTTTTTAGGGTTTCGTAGTCTACTAGAAACCCTTATCATTTCGTCAAGTCTGTATGTCTGTCTGTCTGTGTGTATGCCGCGCCCTCATATAGGTATCTTCGTCAGTTTCGGAGCTATCCACATGAAATTTGGTGTGAAGATAGATCATGTTGACCCAAATATAGAAATGTTGAGAAAAATTATATCAAACGTTTTTTGTGATACAAGTGAAAGGGGCGCAAAAAAAATAATCTCCTGTAATATTGAGTAGGGTATGGTTGAATAGGTCTTTTAAAACGAAGGGGAAATTTCTTTTAAAAAAAGTCACTAAAATGTTTCTGTCTCGAGATATATGCTTTTAAAAGTGGCGTTTTTGAACCATAATTTGTTCCAGCTGTAACTCCTAAAGTATTATAAACGCTAAAAATATGTTGAAAAAAATATATGTATATAGTTCTTAACCTACAGTTACCATGAAAACTATAACCGATTCTGTACCACTAAAGGTTTCAGATAACTAAAATATTTTCAATTCGCGGTTAGTAACAAACCAGCAACTAAATTAAGTTTTTGATGCTGAAAAACCTGATATTTAAACGTTGACTACGAAACCCTATTCGTGGGCGTGTCTGACACGTTTTTTTAGAGTGTAGTTAAGATAGTGTATGCAACTGCAAATAACTATAGTACGGCCATTAGAATAGGCCATTTGACAGCTGCCAAGCCCGTACTAGAAGACATGTCAACATAGAAAAATAGACCTTAGTCAAATATGGCTTATTTGAACGGGCGCACTGTAGGCATTAGAATGCTCGTGTCAACAGCTGTTGTAAGATTATTATTTAATTACATAATGACAGACGGTGGGGGGGGGAGGTCTGTATCCCGCGGGATGGTCGCACGAAGTAGCCGAACTATAGTCAAATAGTAACATATATCTACCTACGCTAGTGCTTGATTCAAATTATTTTATTTGCACTCATTTTTTTTTGTAGATGTCATGGACAATATATCTTGGTGATTATATTTATACATTGCATATAATCCTTCAGATATTTATCCCCGCGTGGCTGGCTCACAGAGTTGGCACAGAAATGAAGGCAATAAAATTACTATTGCACGACGAATTGGTTCAGCGATCAGGTACTTACTCATAATATACTTCTACAGTGTGTAAGAGTGATTCTTTCAGTTCGTTCAAATCATTGTCCGGATCAAAATTCGGCACTAATATTGACTTTGAGCTAAATATTTTGATTGAATATGTTTACTTATAGAGTAAACTAAATGATGCATTGATCATATTTGGATTAAATACAACAATGAAAAAAAGTTCTGAACAAGAACTTCCCAAATCTTCATTACTCTCCTTGTCCAAATGGTACCACGGAAAAGTTTTTAATTATTACTTGGCTTTCCTAATGTAGAAGGATTATTTTTTTGTAGTGAAGTACTTAGAAAATGAATGTAGATTATCAGTATTTAATATAGTATTTTTAAATAACGTGAAACCTAGAAAGAATCGACTTAAAAGTTTTGTCAAACGAAAAACGTCATTCATTTCCGCGAAGTTGGAAATTAAAATAAATTGGTTTCATATCCCTATTAGTAACCTAACAAATCGATCACTACTCACGCGCACTTCAGTCGCCCCCACTGCAAAGCCGAGTGTGGACGTGTACAATTTAGAAGTGCAAAAAATTTACGTTCTTTCGCGCGGAGATGACGTTTGTCACAGGTGAGTGTTCATTATATTCCAATTATTTGACAAGTAAGTGTTTGAGTTAAAATTAAGATTTAACATACAGGGACGTTATACTAGGTTGTATTCGTTGTCTTCTTTTTTAAACTAGAAACAAAAATATCTTAGAAAAACTGCTCAAACTTCATTCCTCTCCGTTTCATTACCTTCCGTTTCCTCAAAATTTTACGCGGAAATGAATGAAGCTGTTTTGGAAGGAAATGATGTTTTTTGGAACAAATGTTGACGTGGGCCGTTTTCACCATCCAGTTGCATCCAGCAGCTTATTTTTATGTCATTGGTCCATCCACCTGGCCGGAGGGCGTCCAATGCTACGTTTTCCAAGGTGTGGCTTACACTCGAGAACCCGTTTCTTATTCTGACGAGTCGACAACAGATATTTGTGGGCAATTTTTTGTGCTTGGACCAGTATGGCGACGCGGATAGCTTCGTTGGAAACGTTCCACAAGTCCGCCAACGTGCAGGTGTCAGGACACGCTGGGCACACTTCGGTTCTTCGACAGATGTGTTCAGCCCACTGCCACTTCAATTTGCTGCACTTTCAGACTACGTAAGTTACTTTGGTCTTTTGGCATATAGTTTCATTTCATTTTATCCATTGGTAATGGTAATGGTAATGGTTAAACGGGCTGTTTTCCGCAACTCGACGTCTACATGCGCCTATTTTGCGTGAAGGGTGGGGGTTCACTACTCGAGCCATCCTAGTTCCCCGAGGAAGCTCAGCAACCCTACCAAATCACTGAGTGCCTCAGGAATTGACCTCGGATTTCCGAGGTGCTTTGCGCGGTACGCTGCCACCTCTTTGCAGTGTAGCAGCACGTGGGCAGCTGTTTCTTCTTCTTCCATGCAGGTTCTGCACAGAGGACTGTCAGTAACACCTATGACTGAGAGGTGCTTGGGCAGAGGTGAAGGGGCCTTCGACAAAACGAACTTCACAAGCATCGGCGTCGCCCTCTACAACCACGGGGTGAACAACTTTCTGACGGAATGGATCACGAACAAACGCAAACGCAGTGTCAGATTTGCAGGTAACAATCAAACAGCTATAATGGCAACAGTAGTAGAGTATATAGGGAGGAGTTATCTCACCACTACTGTGGAACATGGTAATAAACAGTCTTATCACTGAACTCAACGCAAACAATTTTTACACTATAGGATACGCTGACGACCTGGCCATACTTATAACCGGTAAGTTTACTAGTACAGTCTACGACCTCACACAAGCGGCGCTACGCATTGTGGAACGCTGCTGCACCAGGTACGCCCTTTCAGTCAATCCCACAAAAACTGAAACAGTTATATTCACGCTGAAACGGGTTTTGGGCAACTACTACCTACCATAACTGTTCGGGACGAGACTACAACTCACAAACGAGGTCAAGTATCTAGGGGATAACCCTTGACCACAAATTAAAACAAACTGAACAAAGCTTGCATCGCTTTCTGGCAGTGCCGCAAAATGATCGGCAAGAAATGGGGGCTCTCGCCGAAAAATATTCTGGGGCTGTACATAATGGTAATGCACCCGATGGTGTGCTACGGTGCACTCGTATGGTGGACAAGGTGCAAGATCGTGACAGGTATCAACAAACTACAAAAGTTCCAAAGGTTAGCCTGCATGGTGATCACGGAAGGTATGAAGGCGACTCCAACTGCAGCCTTAGAAGCCATGCTGGATCTACCACCGCTTCACCTGTATGTCAAGCAGGAGGCGGCTGCGGCTGCAGTAAGGCTCAATTCTTTAAAACTCTGGCGAAACAACAATATCCAACAATACCCCACACACCGCCATTTTAAACGAAGCACAAACAGATCTGCCATTACTCGCAGCTGCAGGTGACAGAATCCCGAAACAGTTACAATTACCATAACTCAGATTTTCAAGCAGAGTGTTTGGCCATCTTACTAGCTAGGTACTACAGCCATTGGTGCCAGGGAAGTAAAGGGCCACTTCATTCGTATAATCTCAGACAGCACGTCAGTACTGCAAGCACTGTACAGTCACACAATGACATCAGGGACGAAAGCCACCAACGCCTGATGGAGGTATGTAAACACAACCACGTAACTCTACAATGGATCAAGGGACACAGCGGCTTTTGAGTTAACGATGCAGCGGATAAACTAGCCAGAAGGGGATTGGATACGTCGGTATCCCCTATAGCCTATGGGTCGGAACCGATTTTACCCATTCCAGCAGGTAAATTCCGCTCCCTACTGAGAGAACGTACTAAAAACGAGCTCAACACATACTGGGCTGGGTTAGAAGACTGCAGGCAGGCCAGAAAGGCCATGCTAACACTGTCCAGTCGCCTATCCAAGAAGTTGCTCCGACTGAAGAAACCCCAACTTCGCATGACAACCAGCATCATCGTCACGATCACTTTATCAAGCACCTTTCAGTCAAAGGAGTTACTGACGGTCCTCTGTGCAGAGCATGCATGGAAAAAGTAGAAACAGCTACTCAAGTGGTGCTACACTGCAAAGAGGTGGCAACACACCCAGAAAAGTACCTCGGGCATCCGGAGTCAATCCCCGAGGTAATCGGTGATTTGGTACGGTTGCTGATCTTCCACGGGGAACTATGATGGCTCGAGTAGTGGACCCCCACCCTTCACGCAAAATAGGCGCATGTAGACGTCTAGTTGCGGAAAACAGCCCTTATAACCATTACCATAATATATTAGTTGATTGTTATTCTTATGCAATTAAAAGTATAACGTCATTTTACTACTGGTTTTTTATTGGTTGGTTACGCGTGAGCACTGTTAAATGACAAAAAACTACATAAATTACAAAAACTTTCACATTAAATCCTAACAGATACTAAAAATTCATAACAAACCCATATCAACTCTCAGTATATTTCATTACTTTCCAAATACAATCATTACACTATCTCAATTTTTCATTACCTTCCAAATATTAATCATTACACTCTCTCCATATTTCATTACCTTCCAAGCGCTCATTACATTCCATCACTTTCCATGAAAATTAAGGCTTTTCCATGAACGCCTTTCCCGGTAACATTTTCATAGGACGTATACGATTACTCTAATTCATAAACTACGTCAAAACGGGAGCAAAAAAAATATTCTTCGGAATCTGTCCGATTTGAACGAACTGAAAGAATCAGTCGTAAGCACAAAGTAAGTATTGGCTGGCGCCTATCCAGAGAGCCGGCTTCAAGGAAACGTCGCTATACTCACACAGACATCCAGTCATCCACCCGCCGCGCGCCGTCGTCGTTTACGCGCAGCGCAGTATCGAACCGGTTCGAACCGGCTAGTAGCGAATGTCAACAGCGTTCGGTGCGGGCGGACGGCAAAATTACGGTTCGCAAGTGCCAATATATTTGTATAGTATGTTATTAGTGTACGTTTCATATAATGTAAGTAATGTACCTAAGTATGTTTGACCCAGGTACGGCAAGGTGCGTTGGGGTAAGTTCGGACGAGGTGTAAGATCGTACGAGTTGAATTTTCGGCGAATAAAGCAATATTTTTGAAATCTGGTAACATTGTGCATGAATCCATTTTATTGTTCACCGATTGTCACTTCTCGCTAGTCAATCTGACGTAAAATATGTGTGTTTCGCGCCGAAAAAGAAACCAAGGTAAATTTCCACACTTTTCCGTCTGTCCGATCTTTCCCTAAAATTTTTAATTGCGTTTTTTGGCGTAAATATAGCTTTATTTGTTTATTTTAAACACTTATTCCAGGTTTTCTATTGTGATAAACATATAACTATTATTAAAATTGCCCTGGGTTTGCTACTTGCTGAGATCCGGTGTTCCCCCTTGATGAGTAAAGATCGGATAAAATTATTCGATCTTACCCTGTAGCAAAAATGGAAGTGGTTGTCAAACTTTTACGCGTCAAAATTATTTTTTTATTCATTTAATAAATGTTGGTTCTAAATTTAGTTAAAACGGCTACAGCCCCGTTAGAAAAATATAATGAGTGTAACGTTTTAGGGTTCATTGCGCTGCGCCGTCGTCCACTAGTACTCCCTCCACTCTGCTGTAGCCGCTGCGCCGTTGTCCGCTATCTCCCCCTCCTCTCTGCTGTAGCCGCTGCGCCGTTGTCCACTAGCTCCCCCTCCACTCTGCTGTAGCCGCTGCGCCGTTGTCCACTAGCTCCCCCTCCACTCTGCTGTAGCCGCTGCGCCGTTGTCCACTAGCTCCCCCTCCACTCTGCTGTAGCCGCTGCGCCGTCGTCCACTAGCTCCCCCTCCACTCTGCTGTAGCCGCTGCGCCGTTGTCCGCTATCTCCCCCTCCACTCTGCTGTAGCCGCTGCGCCGTTGTCCACTAGCTCCCCCTCCACTCTGCTGTAGCCGCTGCGCCGTTGTCCACTAGCTCCCCCTCCTCTCTGCTGTAGCCGCTGCGCCGTTGTCCACTAGCTCCCCCTCCTCTCTGCTGTAGCCGCTGCGCCATTGTCCACTAGCTCCCTCTCCACTCTGCTGTAGCCGCTGCGCCGTTGTCCACTAGCTCCCCCTCCACTCTGCTGTAGCCGCTGCGCCATTGTCCACTAGCTCCCTCTCCACTCTGCTGTAGCCGCTGCGCCGTTGTCCACTAGTACCCTTAATCCAATCTGCTTTAGTCACTGTGTTTGTTTCTTATCTAATTAAATTGTTTGTTATGTGGTCTTCGCCTTCTCCAGTAAGTTTTTGTGGTTCTTTCAGTTTAGTAGACCCTCGTGCCAGTTACAACGTTTCCCACAAAGCAAATCCATCCGATCTTCCCCGACATTACACAAAATAGTTTGAGAAGCACAGAATCTCAAATTTTTTGCCTGTGGGGTAAGATCGGATGCCTATAGTAATAAAAATGAATTATCATTTGGAACATCAGTTCTATGCCTCTTAAATAATTAGAGATTTTATTGCCATACGTGTTAGAAGGAAAAAGATCGGATATATTCCTGTTATAGCCTTTATTCTCCGTGCACTAGAAGTGGTTTTAAAAGTATGTCCGAACTTACCCCCTGACAAATAAATTGTCATCATGGTCTCAAAAAAGTATAACTTGACTGCGCACGTACAAAACACAAACGCTTGAGTTTAAAAACAAAAGCGATATATAAAGTTAAGCTCCGTTTTATTGTCATTTGTTTACTCTTTATTTCATTGACTACGCGGTCATAGTTGACGAGTAATTCGAGTTTTTGGAAGACTCTTCTAACTAGTCAAAAATCCGTCCGGTGTTACCCCAACGCACCTCATATTAAAAGTTCAAAAAAAGTATGTAGCAACCCTAGAGTGTAGGCATAAATGATCGGAAGAAGGGGCGAGCTGTCATATTGTAAATTATCTATTTTGTGGTGTAAGGGACGATTTGAACCGAAATCTTTGCAGGCGTAATCACACCACTAAGCAACTTTCCATAAGTTATTCAGTTTCATAGTTTGACCACGTCTACTAAGTTTTCGCACACTCCGTATTTTGCTCGTAGGAAATATTTTTTTTTAGTAGATATCATTTTTTTTTAGTAGATATAGAGTTCATGGCCATCCTGAAGTATGAGTCTCTTTGTCGCACTTGCCACTCCCTCGTTGTGGGCGACAAGGAGGCGCATATTTCAGGATGATCATCAACTCGCGCGCGCTCTGTTCTCGGTGGATGAACCGATGTCTTTACTGGTTGAATTTAAATGATGTCAGTTTCATCTAAATCAATTCATCAGTTTTCTAGATACTTCGATCGTGTAGGTACGGTTAAATATATTTAAATGGTAAAGACGATTTTCTTGTTCTTCAGAAGACAGCGCAGAGATCCTTCGTCTCCTGGACTACCTGGAGGTTCGTCGGCTGGACCAGAAGCTGTGGGGGATCATCCCGGTGGATCTGCAGCTGCTCATCGCCTTGTTCGACATCTGCACTACTTTACTCATCATCATTCTCCAGTTCACTCACATTTTTTAGTAAACGGTGCGATTTTTAAGCCATAGAGGTGCAAGTTCATCATGTGCGGCCGATGTGTGCGGCTGCGGCAATAGTCGTAGTACGGCCGCACGCGTCTGTCGCACTCCTCGAACGCGGCGCCATATACTTTCATACTACGACTATAACCGCATCGGCCGCACACGTCAGTCGCATAGCCGGCCGATGTTTAAATGAACGGCACGGCGAGGGCTAGCATATGCGCGCGAGAAGACTTCACATGTGTCATTCAAACCGTATGGAATTTATCGAAACAAGTGATGACTTTTGACGTAAGCACAAATGAGAGAAACGGTGCTGGGCGCCCTAACAGATGGCTCACTCGGTAGATACTAGCGTCGATTTTGACGCTTACCTACTCTTACTGACTTTAACTGGAAATAACTGGAATCTCAGAGGAACTTAAGATAACCAAGAAGATGGTTGCCACGAACGTTCTTGGATTAAAATTGGCTCAGAATCATATGACGTTCTAGTATCAGATGTTGCTGTTTTGATATTCTTATACTTTGAGATTTTTGACAGTAGTAACCCTGGCTATGTAACAAGTGAAGATCGCGAAAATCCAAAAAAGGGTCGAGTTTCTATAAACTCTCTATTTTGTGACGTAAGGGTGTAGAGAAAACTTTGTCGCGAGTCGCAATTCGCAATCGGTCCAGTTCACAAACCGTCCAGTTTGCAAATGGTCAAGTCTTTAGAATCGACGGCGGTGCATAGTGAGGGATCCCGTCATTGTCCCCCGTCATTGTTGTAAGTCATCATCACATCATCATCACCCATCCATCCATAGTTATTGTCATAGCCATCATTGTCGTGGTTATCATCATCATAGTTGTGGTTATCATCTTCATAGTCGTCATCATCATTATCATCATCATCATCACCACCATCGATAGTTACTTTCATAGCCAGCATCATTGTGGTTATCATCATAAAATTTTTGCGTTGCTCCTGCGTCAACATCGGTCTCGGTCTTTATTATGAGGAACTCGAAATTTCCTTGCATCTGCTCAACACAAAGAGACGTAACTAGCAAACGGTAAATTTTACAGGGGACTCATTTTTACTGTAGATCTAAGAAAAACTGTAATACTTAGATATACTATAACTTATTTTAGCCTAAAATGTTAGTAACGCCTCTTCGTGTTGTGGGCAAATGTAATGCATAAGTGTGCAGGTGGGCCAAAAGAAGTCACTCTATGTGATTTATTACCTCTATTTTTTTATTAATCACTAAGTTCTGTTTTCAGTTTTTTTTTCAAAGTTGCAATATTCATGTGATTATGTTTTTTAAAAAGACATTTAATTGTACGAAATGACCTTCGGCCGCCATTTATAATCCCTTTCTATCCAACTGTAGAACAGTGACATTTGCCATACGAATGAATAAATTGAATCAGGTTATATATGCATGTCATGTATTTGCTTTTCAACATAGTAATTACTAAAATAAACATGTATTCTTGTGTACATTGATTTTGTATTATTGTGCATTCGTTCTGTTGGCACATGGTTATTATATTGATAAAATCAGAGAAATATCAAGCTTTTATATAAATGTAATTAAATTTGCCTTGACCTGTGGCTGTATCCAATCCAAATCCGTCGGTAACAAACGTAAAATCTAAAATGAAGAAAATAAAAAATGAATGGGTCAAACCAGAGAACGAGAAAGGACAAATATCTAATATGATTGTAGCTACATTTATAGTGGCTGAAATCATCTCTGGAGCAGATTTTGGATTCTATAAAGTGTTTAGTAAAAAGTACAGGGTGCTATTCAGGCCTGTATCACTGACGATACGATTTATATTTCTATGTGTTTTATATTATGTTTTAATAGACAGGTTTTCTTTAAATTTCCCCGATTTAACAAGACACAAAGAGGTCTTGTTCGAATTCATGACATTTTTGTTCTTTTGGTCCGTACTTGTGCAATGCACGGTCTACGTAATTATTTTATTGTTTGAAAGATATGCTTTATTTGATTTTATAATAGATCTGCAGATGATTCACAAAATGATTTCATTAAATCATAGCGAGCTTTTTGGTTTCTCTTTGACAGTTTACTTTTTCGGAATGTACTTTGCTAAGGCGATGTCTACATTTGAAGACTGTGTTAATATAACCGCAACTGACTGTAATACTTTCAAAGATATACTTCTTTATTTTCTCTACCATTTACCTATCATCTGTATAGACATTGTCGCGTTGGAACTGTTTTTGATTTACTATTATATGTATAATGTTATAAAAAATATAAAACAGTCATTCGAAAAGTCGACGTACCACGTTAAGACTATAGCGGATGTAATAGTAGGAGTTGCTAACTGTTTTGACAGAATCAAGCCGCATTATGATAGAATGGTGAGTTATGCTCTCGCAGGTGCCATCAGTGAAGAGTTACTATTGCCAGAAAATTACCAAATTATACTGAAAGTCTTACTCTTTATATGAATTTATTAGTAGTTGATCCCTTAAATGGGTAGGTTGTTGTGCTGGAGATAGTACCTTAGGTACCTACCAATTTTAAATGACTGTTTAGTTAGGGGATCAAAATGTAGGTACTGTCTCTCCATAGAGTTATAGCAATAGGTATAAAGAATAGTCAGCACTTCATTTAACCCCTCGTATACCAGCTATTGTTCTGTTATTTAATAGGTTTTGAACTTTAAGTTGAGAGTAGTGAGGTTTAAAATCGCTGGTACATATGCTGTACCACGGTTGATATAATTATATTTTAATTCCTATTTTAATCACTAGTATTTTGGTGCGGAGGAGATGGAGTAGGTACTGTTTAATACAAACTTATATTTTATTTTTCAGTTACTGATCGAGCTTATGATTGACTTACCGAAATTATTAGTATTGCTTTGGGGAACTTTGGTGTATATGAATCTAAACGTAAGTGCAGGGTATTAGAAATGTAATTTATTTTTACCCGACTGCCTCAGGAGGGTGATGTTTTTCGAGGGTATGTATGTATGTTTTCACGGGCTTCAGCCCAAACGGCTGAGCGGACCTTGTCATGAGCGGACATTGTGAGGTGTAGTTAGATTCGTCTCGTCAGCGCGAGTGACACAGGCTAGATTAAAAATTCATAAATTCAAGATGAAGATCTGTATCGCAAAATACAACTTTGAAATTACTGGGTTTTTGTTGTTTAATATATCTGCTTCTTACTTCATTTACCATAGGTGATAAATTTATATTTATTTCAGGTACCAATAACAGTTTATTTGTATAATTATTTCATTGCATCCCATATAATCCTTCAAATAGTGTTGCCGGCGTGGATGGCACACAAGATCAACTATGAGTGGTATTGTTTAAAACTCCTTTTGCAAGAAAATATTCTTAAGAATAAAGGTATTATGGCACCCAGATTATTATGATATCACGTTCGCGTACGGTACGTCATATGACGTCGAAGAAATGTCCACCTAGATTTGCACAATATTTTTCTATACAAACTGAATGGACGTGAAGGAACGTTGTGATTACACCAAATCTCACATCTTATTAGCATGCGTCACATACGTCAATAAACGTCGACGTCATAAAACGTTGCAGCTTATTGCATACATTTTAAGCTACACGTTTGTAAATAACGTGTAAAGACGTCGACGTCATGAAACGTTGCTTCATATTGCATACATTTTAAGCTTGACGTTTGTAACTAACGTTTGAAGACGTCGACGTCTATGGACATTGTGTTGTATCGTGTCGATAAGAAACTGATACTTCGAAGCACTTACGTGAGGTCACGTAACGTTTATTAACGTTCATGGCCTTAGTATAGATTTTACTCGCATAACATGAAACATTAACGTGAAATTTAATAATAATAATAATAATAATAATAAAATAGTTTATTTCTCTCACACAATAAAAGTACATAAAATGCCAAGTCAAAAATATACTGCTGGTGAGAGACTGGTGTCTGTTATAGGCGTGAGCCTGTGTTACAGATCACCAGGCTCCCCCACTCGGATCCATCAAACTTTATGTTACAGTGCGCATACTATTTTAAAAGAATATAATAAAAAGAAATTAAAATTAAAACAGAAACAAAAAGCAATTTGTAAGTGGGTGTGAATGTAGTGTAAGTGTTTGATTGTGTGTTTGTGTGTGTGTGAGTGAGTTGATATTAGTCTGGTAGTTTATAATTTCATCGTTTAAAATACTGTATCTAAATTTATATATATTAAAGAAGAACCTACTTTTATATTGTAATACTAAAAAGATTTTCTGTCGCATTGTAGTCCAATGACAAAAGCCAGGTTTTTACTACTTTTTTACATTCGTAAATATTTAAAGGGTACATTGAGAGATTTTTACTAGCTACATTATACAATCTCGGCCCGACAATATAGCATTGACGCGAAGCAAGGGTAGTTCTATGGCGTTCTATAATGCAAATGCGGTCCTTCCTGCGAATAGATGACCAGAAGTTGTGGTCATATGTCAAGGAAGCATGGGTTCTGAGTAAAACTTCGGATACAAAAAGCTGGCGGACTGAGAGAACCTTACATTCAGTATAAAGAATAGAGGTGGAATACATGTACGGTTTTTTATACATGACTTTCAGTACTAACCTTTGTGCCCTTTCTAGCGGAAGCATACTGGTCTTCGGAGACCCACCCCAAGCCTCTATGCAATACATTAGGATAGATTGCGCCAGAGCAAAGTACACCACTTGCAGGATACTTTTGTCAGCAGAATTTCTCAACATTTTAAAGATGTATATTAGTTTTCGAGTTCGGGCTGTCAAGGTTTGTATGTGGCAATGCCAGGAAAGGGTATCAATTAATGACGTTGACGTGTATACAATTTACACAAATTATCTGCTAGCAGACGTAGTTTTGGTTACAGTGTCTTGTACAATTCACTTGTCCCGCTTTAGAGCATAACTGCCACTTATAGAGGCACTTTGAAGACTCTTAGTACTTCTTTAGTTCAGTATCATCAGCATAAGGTAGATGATCACGTTTAAGTTTGTATAGCTGCTATGTATACCCGGTGTGAAGATGGATGGCGTGGCAAGAATAAAGCACACAAGTGCTACCGATGCCAACTGCTTCGCTATAGTTCGCACAATTACTACAGTTAACTGGTCTGACGGATTTCCTAGGACCACTAGATGGGTCTATTGCGTCCATCATCCAGCTAACTGCGTTTTCCGACCCATATTTTATATATCTGCCGAGTGGTAGCGGCTAAGGATTCTGCCACCCCTATTCTACTCAGGGTGTTTCGTAAAAGGCGACGTCGAATTTCGAAATATCTGCCGACTTTCGTCAACCGTATGGTGGCGGTTAAACCTCGTACTGTAGCATTCCCAAAGAGGGTTGACGTCAGGCAAGGGTGACCGGTCGTAAAATGAAGCCAAATCCTTTTTCAACATGATTTTGTGTTCAAACAAAACCTGTTGCACCGACCTAAAGTAATTGGGAAAAAGGCAGTAAGATAATGATGATTTCATATACGTGGGAACAGTACCTGTAAGGAGAAGCCAATGCGGCAGGATCTCTTATAGTGGCCATAAACGATACGAATATCCTGACTCAGACGAAGAAGAATCCGAGGAAGCAGAAACGGCGAGTGCTCAACCTTCACCACCAAATGAACCACCAGAATCACCAGGATCAAGAAAAACCCCACCGCCAAATGCCACCCTTGGATCCATTGAAAATGTTTAGAGATCTCAGATTAATCCTCAACAGGAGAAGCCGAAACGCCAAAGGTCCGAGATACATGAAAGAAAAAGCAGGCTTTCTAGATGCGGACAGAATGATCCTGATCCAGGCGATAAGGATTCTAACTGAAGCCCAAGCCACAAAGTAAGTATTGGCTAGCGCAATCCAGAGAGTCGGCTTCGAGCAAACGCGGCTAAACTCACTCAGACATCCACACGCGTCGTTTACGCGCTCTGTGGAACCGTGTCGAACCGGTAATGGTTGAGTGTGAACGGCGCGTTCGGTGCGGGCGGACAGAATGGCGAGTAAAGAAAAATATTTTTGTGATGTGTTTGGGTGTAATAACACCGAAGAAAATTGTGCATTGTAATTTTTAAGTTTCCCACGCAATAATGAAAAGTAAATAGATACTTACCTACTTCAAAACACTGGAAATGGAGGATTTCTTTTAAAAATCTTATTTTTCGTTCGTAATATTAATATGTGCTTTAGCGTTTTAGGTACGTACGTAGAAGTAGGTAGGTTGCGCTTTAGTTTGATTTGGTAGGTTAAATGGGTTTAGGTAGATACCTACCCACAGTAGATAGATACCTACCTAGTCAGCATTTGAGGTGAAGCGATGAGTACCGAAATACCGATAGCAAAAGGTCCAGGTTATGTCATCTTTATTTCCGATCATCAGGTAGGTACCTACCTATGGTAGTCCAAATGGACTATTATGATCCTGGTTATTTTTTCATTTTTTCGTCATGGCAGCCGGTGACCTTCGAAACTATAGTAGGCAAGTAGGTTTACTTCGAAACTAAGGTAGGTACCTACCTACCTACCAACTTACAGCTACAGATACAGCTTCCATGCCCGCATTATTTCTGGGCGCGTCCCCACGGTTTTCATGTCGTCATGTTCATGTCATGATAGGTACTTACCAACCTACCTACCTACGGTTCCCAGCGCGTATCGCCCGCCCGCTAATACATTGGTAGGTAGGTAATCTATGTGCGACTTACTTGTGACGGTACTGATGGTACGTTTGACTTTCATGATGGCCTGACACTCTGTTCAAAAATACCTACCTTCCAACCATAGGTACCTAACCTATTAAAGTTATAATAAGATAGGTATTTTTTTCCGTGGGAAACACCGACGAACGGCGTGAGGAACCCTTTGTCGTGTTGGTCATCGCCGCCGGCCGGTCCTCTACCTACCTACTACCTACTTACCTACCTGCCTACCTATGGGTCGCTTCGCTCCCCAACTAACAACTTGGTCCTATAAAAAACAGACTTAACGACTTTTGGTTATATAAAGGTCGTAAAGTGGTAAGCAGAATTTCACTGAGTTGTGTAGTGGTGTCTTATTCGACCTTTTAGTCGCAAACGTCTAAAGTCGTATAATTTGGTCAAGTAAACGTTTATACGACTTAATTATACGACCGTCGTATAAAGGTCGTATAAATGATCGTTATACGATTAAATTATAGGACTAATCGTCGCTGTTGGGACCATTATATAACCTTCAGTCAGGTCACCGACTGTCTCTAGATCATAAGGTATATAAAGGTCGTATCATTATCTTTTATAAAACTTATAGTCGTATACAAGTCGCCAGTGCGACCGTTATCTGACTTTAAGTCAATTCAGCGACTGTTACCAGACCATAAGTTGTATTAAGGTCGTATAAAAGTCGAATAAATTTCTTGTCTAAATGTCGCATAAAAGTCGCCTTTGCAACTGTTATATGACTTTTAGGTATGCAACCGACTGTTACCAGACCATTAGGTATATAAAGGTCGTATTAGTTGTAATAAACATCGAAGTCATATAAAAGTCGCTGTTGCGACGGTAAGATGATTCTTAGTCAGGCCACCGACTGTTACCAGACCATTAGGTATATAAAGGTCTTATTATTTGCTTTAATCAACCACATAGTTGTATTAAGGTCACCATGGTGATTCTTATACGACTTGAAGTCTGCTAGCGACTGTTACCGGACCATTAGTTATATAACGGTCGTATAAAGGTATTACCGCAGTCTCATAAAAACGTCGCTGTTTCGACATTTTTATGACTTTTAGTCATGCCACCGACTGTTACCTGACCATTAGGTATATAAAGGTCATATTATTACCTTTAATAAACCGCAAAGTCGTATCAAAATCGTCATTGAGACCTTTATATGACTTTTAGTCAAGCCTACAACTGTAATTTGATCATTAGTTATATTATGATCATATTTTTACCTAAAACACAAAGCAATGTCGTATAAACGTGGTGTAACATAACGATTAAACGACTAAAAGTCCTAAAAAAGTAGTTTAGTAGTCGTACATAATACTTCTTCACAACTACTTGACCTCGCTGTGGTGTGAATTATTGTGGCCATGGTTCTGTAGGTAATAAAATAGGAAATATATGTTCGAACGGACGGACAGACTGGATGTATGTATGGATGAATTAACGAATGGATGGACGGACGGACGGACGGATGGACGAATGGACAGACAGATGGACAAACAGTCGTAAAATTAAGCCAAATCCTTTGCAACACGATTTTGTGTTCAACAAAACGTGTTGCGTCGACCCCAGGCAATTGGGATGAGGGCAGGAAGATGGCATTGATAAGTAGGTATGTAAAATTAACGATTAAATCAGATCACTACTGCCAGCTTTGAGAATAGTTCATCATGTTGTGTAGTACACCCCCGTACATTTTTTGTACGGGGCTATAGTTGGTCCTGATTCCATTCATCATGTCGTACTTCATTATGTCGTACATTACTCTGTCAACAATAGTTATGCTGTACAATACAATGTCGTACATTATAGGGAATCGTCGCATCAATTACAGCTGACTATCACTTGTCTGACAGATGTTATCTTACGTCTCACCACGTTTCCTCCGTGGAGTACATACTATGCACGATTTACTCAATGCACAACACGATAATGACTGATAACGTATTGTACTACAGAATAATGTACGGCATTATGGATAGGCTTGAAATACGGGCCCAGACTAATAATGTAGAGTGTTGCAAATAGAATCAAAACAAGTTACGTCATAGCGGATGAAGTGATGTGACAGTGTTAGCTATAATCGACTTATATAGGGTGTTAAGAAAAGTAATACGATCCTTTAAACCACAAGTTCTGTTACGTAGGTATAACATAGTGTCTTGACCACGTTTAAAAAAATAAATTAAAAATATTTTATATAAAACATTATTTAAAAAATTTATTGAAATATTCGACGTTATATTGAAATAGTCACGTTCAGCTGCGGTTGCACCATTGTAGATCTTATTACGGGCTGTGAAGGAACAGTGCATAGTTATTGGAGTGGTAATTGACAGTACATTGTAAAGCGCTCTGTGTTGTAGAGTTGAACTATTTGATTAAAAGATTTTCAAAATATTATTATCTTCAAATATTTTTAAAAATCATTTGAACACCCTTAACATACTTTATTATACGACGGGACAGCCTACTTTTCCTAACTCCCTGTTGATTCATTATTCGAACCTAACATACAAGGCAACCCAGGGCGGCGGGACGGTGGTTTGGGGGGTGCAGCCCCCACAATAAAAGACCACCTTTAACACAATTCCAAAACAGTAGGCTAGGTAAGGTTAGAGTTGGAGCGAACAAATTGAGCGACTAAGCTCAATAAAGAATATTATATAATCATATTATTTTAAATAAAAACGATATGGATTTTGTTAGGAATGTATGTAAAATTATCAATCAAGTCACATTACTACGCTATTACTCACGTGATGTCTCCGATCACAATGTCGAGCATTACACCCCCGTACATTTTTGGTAAAGGGTGAAGGATGGCCACATTGTTTTGGTTCCATCCATAATGTTGTATTGTGTTCCTCTGGTGTGGTGTACATTATACTGTCGGCCAGTATTATGCTGTACAATACAATGTCCTTCAAGGTTTTCACTTTCTAAACGGTACCCTGAAAAGGCGGACAGAAAATGGTTTCTAGTCATATAACCCGACTTTTAGTCGTAAAGTGTCCTTTAACAGTCGCGATCACTACGTAAAGTTGTATAAACGTTATATAATTAAATAATGAATTAATAACATAAATAAAATAATTCAAATCGTTATTATTTGTAGGGGGGCATTAAAATTTTGTTTGAATAATAACACAAAATAGTCGACAAAACAATTTCCCACTTGAAAACTCAACACTAAACAGTTCCTAGCACCATTCACAACTTTTCAGATTATATTCGATAACAAACATGGCAGACATTAATTATTTTGAATGATTTGTTTGTCTTTAACCTCACTTTCACTCGTTTGATAGCACACTGAAGTCCGTGCACGTTAAAGTAACACCGATGACCACTACACGATTTCAGGTCGTGTAAATGTCAGTAATACGACCACTACACGACTTTTGATCGGTTTAAAGACAATAATACGACCACTACACGGCTAAATGGTCGAATAACAGTCGTATAAGTTACTGTTATTCGACCATACGTCGCGAATCAGACTTGTATATGACTTTTACCAGACTTAAGCCCATTAATACGACCTTAATACGATCTTTATACGGACAACAGTCATATAATTTGTGCCCAAATCGCGTCGTATAATCGTTTATATAACCACTATACGACCAAAACTATCCGACTTCAAGACGTAGCGATAACGTTGTCCCGACCATTATACGACCAAAACTTGTTAGTTGGGTCACCACCTAGTCTCGTGACCCAAACCCATTCTATCTACCGATTTAGGTGGGGACCTACTTATTTCATATTAGAAATATGACTTTCTACTCAGGTAGGTACCTACTTCCATATGGTAAAAAATATTTCATATCGGCCAGGTAATTTAGGAGTTTATCAATTGAATATACCTAATTCAGACTCACAAACGATAGGTAACTTCATTAAAAAAACAGAAAGTAAAAGTAGCAACCCTAAAGAGTAGGCATAAGTGATCGAAAGAAGGGGCGAGCTGGCCTTCTGTAAATTCTCTATTTTGTGCCCAAGCCCCGATCTGCTCTGGAATGGGTGCAGCTAGTTTCTTTGACCCACTTGTGATAGAGACCATTGACAACAAGATTTATTCTGGAAACAATGCAAGTATTTTGATGCATTACGTAAAGTATCTGAAATCATTCCAAAATTCCTTAACTTCGATACCTTTTTATTTCAGGTTTAGTTGATTTTTTATTATAAGCAAGACTTTAGAGACTCCAGGGTGGTTTAGGTTTACGATACAAACACTAAACATGTTTATTACATCAATTTTTTTTTTTTATAACTCCTCTTTTTCCTGCGAGCTGTCAATTTAATAACATTTAGCTGGATGTTATGTGTTTAATTGAAGTCGTGCATGGTACTTGCCCCATGGCAAGTCCATATATTTCTCATATGACCATTAGGTCTTGTGGGGCTCTTCTTTTCAGTCTTTGGAATGTGTTATTGGCCTCAGTCGCCATGAGACTATGTGCCAGTCTGTTGGGGTGGTTCTTCATCCTTGTTGAGTAGGCTTTAAGCACTGTTTGGATTTCTTCTTTGACTGTTGATACTTGAAGTTCTCGGTGTAGTTGGATGTTTATTATATACCATGGGGCGTTTGTTATTATTCGCAACATTTTTGATTGGAAGCGTTGCAATATTTCAAGATTGGAGTTTGCAGCAGTACCCCATAGTTGGAGTCCGTAGGTCCAGATGGGTCTGAGGATGCATTTATATAATAGGAGTTTGTTTTCCAAGGTGCGGTTTGACTTTGGTCCTATCATCCAGTACATTTTTCTGAGCTGATGGCCTAGAGCTAGTCGTTTTGTAAATATGTGTTTTTTCCAGGTTAAGCGTCGGTCAAGGTAAATGCCCAAATATCTTACGTCTTCGCATTGGGGTATTATTATATTGTTAAGGGTTACTTCAGGGCATGTTTCGCGTCTGAGCGTAAATGTAACATGAGCAGATTTCGTTTCATTAGCTTTGATTCTCCAATCCTTGAGCCATGCAGAGATGTTATTCAGGCTGTTTTGAAGCAGAAGTGAGGCATTTTTTGGGTTCTCATGTACTGCTAGAATGGCGGTGTCATCAGCAAACGTACCCACAAGACAATGTGGTTCTTCCGCACCAGGTAGGTCATATGTATATATCAGATACAGGATTGGGCCCATAACACTGCCCTGGGGCACACCTGCTTTGATTTCATTGAGTTCACTGCATTCCTCATTTTGTTTTACATAGAAATGGCGTTGATCCAGGTATGATTTTATAAAGTTGTAGTAGTTTATTGGTAGCGACTTATGGATTTTATAAAGTAGTCCTTCATGCCATACTCGATCGAAAGCTTGTGAAATGTCCAGAAATGCAGCTGAGCAGTACTGTTTGCGCTCAAATGTGGTGTTTATGTTTTCAACCAGGCGATGCACTTGTTCAATAGTTCCATGTGCGGCACGGAATCCGAATTGGTGGTCAGGGATCAGGTTAATTTCAGCAACTACTGGCATTAGTCTTTTCAGGAACAAGATTTCCATTACTTTTGAGGCGATAGGCAACAGGCTAATAGGCCGATATGAAGTCACGTTATCTGGGCTTTTCCCTGGCTTGGGGACCAGAATGATTTGGGCAACTTTCCATTGTGGAGGAACAAATCCTCTTAAGAGTACGGCGTTGAATAATTGGGTTAGAAAGAGGATGCCAGTTGGTGGAAGCTCTCTCAATATTTTAGCAGTTATCAGATCATAGCCAGGAGCTTTTTTGACTGACAGTTTGTTAATTGCTGACTTAACTTCTTTTTGTGTAAATTTATTTATTGGTAAATCTAATTGATGAATTTTGGACAACTGCTCTGTAACTTTGTTTAAAACTGTTGAACCAGTGTCAGGATTAGGTGTAAATACATTTTTGAGGTGCTGTGCAAATAGTTCGGCCTTGTCAGCATCGCTTTTGGCCCAAGTTCCATCAGCTCTCCGTAGTGGTGACTGGAAGGGTGTTGGCCTTTTGAGCTTAGATGTAGCTTTCCACAGAGAGTAGTCAGTCGCTGCAGTAGCATCTAGATTTACAAGGTAGGTCTCAACTTCTTGGTTGTTAAGCTGGTCAAGTGCGTTTTTTACTTTTTTAATTAGTTTGTTGTAGGCTCTTTTGTCACCTTGATATCTAGTCTGGTGCCATAATTTTCTTGCCTGCCTTTTTTCTAGTATAAGATCTCTTAAGTTCTTGGGATATGATTCATTGCTGTCATTAGTCTTTGGATTATCAGGAGTAGATTCCCACGAAGCTTTGTGGATGCTGTTGTTCAGTTCCTCGACAGCTTCAGTAATATCATCATCTGATTTAAGTGGTAGGCTGGTATTAAGTAGTTCTTCTAGTCTTAACCGGAAGTGGTTCCAGTCTGTTTTTTTGTTGTGCAACTTGCAGGGCTTACTTTTATTAATAAATTTGCTTGATAGCTCAGCCATAACGACAGAGTGATCTGAGGGCATGTCATAGTTGGAATAGCATTTGAGTAATGTAGTAGGTAGCCCTTTTATTATAAAGAAGTCCACAAGATCTGGTTTTCGATTTTTGTCGCTGGGCCAGTAGGTAGGCTCTCTAGTTGATAAGATTTTGAGGTTCATTTGCTGAGTTGCTTTTAAAAGTTCTCTGCCTTTTGTTGTGGTTACTCTGGAGCCCCAATCAGTGTGTTTGGAGTTGTAGTCGCCTCCTGCTATGAATCTTGGACCTAGAGTGCTTAAAAAGTCCATGTATTGTTGACTTTTGAGGTTATGTTTTGGGGGCATATAAAGTGCTGAAATTAATATTGGTCCATGGCAGCTCTCTACCACAATGTTGGTAGCTTGTATTTCAATTTTATTTATTTACATCAAATAATAGACGTGCGCTACATAATGGTGAGCATGGTGGAAAAATGTTTGACTTTTCATATTACAGCTGACGTCTAGAGACTAGAGACGTAGACTCGACTAGAGACGTAGATCAATAAAAATGAATCAGTGACCTAGTATGGATGTAGCAAAATTCTATATTACGTGGCGCTAGAAGTTTAGGAGTTCGATGTGAGGTGGCGCAATGAGGTAGCTAATGGAAAAAGTAGAGTAAATCGACGTGTTATAACGTTCCTGCGATTTATTGGTGATTAAAAAACTACGTGATCTGACGTTGTGTCACGACGCATAGATTTTTTTTTGACGTCATATGACGTACCGTACGCGAACGTGATAAGGAATGTTGAATAAAATGTTCTAGAGGGTCTAAAAATCACACCAGTGGAATTCAAACTCACGACTTTTAGTGTACAGTGCCGACGACGTTGAGCTTTCAATCATGTTTCTAGAACAATCAGTGAAATTAAATTCTTTTAAGCCAATATTTGTGACGTTAGCGACTGCTCTTGTAACTTGGTTGAGAACAAAAGCATATCAGCTGGGGTTTTTGGCTTTTTGACTTCTTTATGTTTCTATTGTTCAACTTTTGCAACCCGTTTACGTCCAATTCGCATAATTGTTTATTTTTCTTTTCATGGCCATGCTTTTTCCAGAGTATAATCCAGGGGTACTCCGCCTGGTCCGCTACCTGGACGCTCGGCAGCTGGATCACAAGCTGTGGGGGGTGATCCCGGTGGACCTGCAGCTACCCGTCGCCTTGTTCAGCCTGTGCACCACCTACTTCATCATCATCATCCAGTTCACGCACATCCTCGAGTGAATCACCAGCTGTGGTTGTGATCCCGGTGGACCTGCAGCTGCCCGTCGCCTTGTTCAGCCTGTGCACCACCTACTTCATCATCATCATCCAGTTTACGCACATCCTCGAGTGAATCACCAGCTGTGGTTGTGATCCCGGTGGACCTGCAGCTGCCCGTCGCCTTGTTCAGCCTGTGCACCACCTACTTCATCATCATCATCCAGTTCACGCACATCTTCGAGTAGAGTTCTGTTTTTGTTATTTTGAAAATATGTAGTTTTATTTTAATAAATATTGTACTCATTAATTAGCAAGCTATAGAGTGCGCGTATGTTCTTAAGCGTCGAACTTAAGCAGTTGTTCCATAGATACCTACGTCAAATGTTTGAGAAGAGGTTCGATAGGCGTTTTCACACCAGTGATACGCGCACTCTATAGCTTGCTTATTGATCGATAGAGAGGTTGTGTTCTTACTACTGCAACCCGTTCTAACTTTTTAGGCGCACTCTATCGCTTGCTTATTTATACTCTAAGATTATAATAATATTAGTAAGTCAAGGCCAAGCCACCATAATATTGCTTCGATGTCGCCGAATCGACATCGTACTCGTAGTCATTTCGGTGCACACTTATCATTTCGGAGGACTGTTTTTATTTCGGTGCCTTTTTCAAAATTCAAACTCGGATATCTCAGCTTCTGATTGCTAGCATTTTGACACAGTTAAAATAAAACACCATAAAGATTGCCATTATGTAAAAAAAGTTCTTAAAAACGGAATAAATATAAAATCCTCCGAAATGAGACAAAAATCGCAATTGTCGACATTCACCCCGATGTCGCCGAATCGACATCGTAATCGTAGGTATTCGTAATATTTTCGTTGTTTGATTTTATATCTTATCCACGAAATAGTAATTAATACATATGGATAGTACCTAGTAGTCATTATTTTTATTTCATATTGTAATTCATAACACTATGAAATAAAAATTTAAGTAGGTAAATAATTACTTTAATTCGCGTGAATTTTATCTTGCTTTTTTGTAACACACCAAATTTTATGCAAGTTTCCGCACTGACGGAAAAAATATCGCTAGTTTTTTCATACTAAATGAAACATCGCGCGACAAAAAACGCGGTTCTCGAAAGAGATTTAGGCTAAAAAGCAAGATAAAATTCGCGCGAATTAGAATCGCTGTGCGGATAAGAAACACGTATAAGATTAAATGCTAGTTAGTACGTACACCATTATAATATGACAATATTTTATGTAGAACCTGTACTTCATGGAATACAATAAACGTTTGAGTATTGAGTTTTTTTGCTATTGGATCGAGGGTTTAGGAGCAGAATTAGCGTTACACAACCATGTCAGAGGCCTGCTACTTGCAGTAGGTGGTTGAAAATCTCAGATACCAGGGTCCATCGGGGCGTTGGACGACTTGGTGTCCCACTCAAAGAATAACTAATCGCCTAACAGCCTTTTTACGCGTGTCGTCACTTGCTGTAGGCATGCTTAGATATTCGACGGTGTATGCAGTGATGTTCAACTGCATCTACTTCCATCTTTGATTTCAGAAGCTCTGCTTGACTTTTTGCTTATAAGTACACTACACGTGGGTGTGTAAGTAATGAAAGTAACACTAAAAGAGCTCAAAATACCTATAAGATTGAATAACTTGGTCAAAATTCAAAGAACTGGTTTACTCCGACGGCATTTCATTTTATCTACTTGTATTGTACTAATTCAATTTACCAAACGTACCTACTTAAGGTCAGAACCTGTACACCTATCTGATTGGCTTTTGTCTATAAAAAGTATAAAAACAATTAGAATGATGGACAGTTATTAAAGCTGAATATTACCAATACTTTTATTTACTGTACATCCATACAGCTAAAAAATAAAATAACATGAATTGAGCTACGAATTGGCGATAAAAATTAAAATACGAGCTACAGGGCTATGACACGCTACGAGCTATGGGGCAACGAGACGCTACGAGCTACGGGGCAACGAGACGCTACGAGCTACGGGGCAACGAGACGCTACGAGCTACGGGGCAACGAGACGCTACGAGCTACGGGGCAACGAGACGCTACGAGCTACGGGGCAACGAGACGCTACGAGCTACGGGGTGACGAGACGCTACGAGCTACGGGGCAACGAGATGCTACGAGCTACGGGGTGACGAGACGCTACAAGCTACGGGGCAACGAGACGCTACGATTAGCGTCAAGATGGCGGGACCATATCTCAAATATTAAATTAAAATATTGTCCGATTTAGTACCTAAGTTGTACTATTTTGTACCTCAAGTAAAAAAATTTGATCCTCTCAGTATTAAAAGATATTTGAAAAAAACTCTGGTCCCGCCATTATGACGTCAAGATGGCGGGACCAAGGACAATGGTGAATCTGAATAGATATTCAGTTATATGTATATTTAGTATCTTTTTAGTACCTAAAGAAAACGTTATTTGATTCTAATTATTTCAAAGGAAGTCTAAGAAATAGTCGAAAAATGCTGGTCTCGCCATTATGACGATTTCAAAAATTGCAAGAAGAAGTACTTATGTTTCAGATTTTCAGACTTTAACCCTGTACCACTGATTTACAATATACTTCAGATTGGAAAATGTCGACAAACGCTGAGGCAGCTTTTGGGCTTGTTGGCGTAAATGGTGTGGCCACTATGATAAAAAAAGATACCTCACAAGACCCAGAAAATACCAAGGAGGTTTTATGTTGGAAGTGCCTATTTGACGGGGCGCCCTGCGAAATATTTATTTGAGCACTCTAATGATTCTACTTATAACTATGGTAAAATAAACTAGATACACTATTCCAAACCTCCGCACCGGCGATTGCAAGGTTCATGCTGTGATTGTAAGTACAAGGGAGAATTCAATACGAGAAAGTAATATGTCTTGATATGAAATGTTGAATATTAGGGATTAATATAATAAGGGAAGAACTGGACAACTTTTCTAAGTAACTTTTAATCAAAAAATTAGTAACTGAACAAATTTTATCTGAACCACTTTTTAAAATTGAAAATCTTTTTAAAGCTGAACAGCTTTTAAAACTGAACAACATTTGAAACTGATTAACTTTCTAAAAATATACAGCTTTTAAAACTGAACAACTTTTCTAAGTGACTTTTAACAAAAAATTAAAAGTGAGGTACATAAGAAAACTTTTATACTACACCTGCATAGAAAGTGACGATTAGCTTTATGAAACATAGAAAAGAACGTGATTCATTGTTTACGTTTCAAAATAGCAGGAAGGAATAATCCATACAACAGCTTCATGAAACATAGAGAGGAACGTGAGTCATTGCTTACGTTTCAAATTAGCAGAAAGGAATAATCCATACAATAGCTTCATGAAACATAGAGAGGAACGTGAGTCATTGTTTACGTTTCAAATTAGCAGGAAGGAATAATCCATACAAATCACTTCCCTCCTGTGGGAGAACAGACCCAACTATCAAAACTTTCGTAAATCGGAACGTTTCTCTAATATTTTAGCTGATATAATTTGAAGGCATGGCTGAATGTTGCTTTTTACGATTTTTTTTATAAAATGTTTGTACTCTTACGCGCGAAATTTCTCTGGATTTTTCTTTGCAATTTTAGATTTATTAAACTGTTTTGGTTTTAGTAGGTACACTGTATTCCTCTTTTTTTTATTCTACTCGGAAGAAAGTCCGATTACAAACTCATGTGTATTGAATTGAGACCCTCAGCTGCTACCTTTGGTTGCAATCGGTTCCGCGTTTAGGTACTATGTGTCGTAGAACTATTTGAAGCTATGTCCCGAGTGACATAGATACAGGAAATAAAAAGGCGCCAAATTCGTTTTTTTCGGAATAATTAGAATCATAAAATATTATTCATCGATAAATAATACAACGGCATTATAGAGATACGCAATGTGCCAATTTTCCCAAAAATGGGAGCAACAACATAACGCTTACTAGCGGCAACACCATTGAGAAAAAAACATAAGTTGATTTTGTTGCATTGTTTTATTGAGTCTCGCAGATTTTTGTTTAGAAATATGTGAAAAATTGGATTTACCCTGCTCACTATAATTTTCCAAGTGATTCCCAAGCATTAAAATTCGAGTAAATAGCGTTGTTATTGGTAAATATTGTATTTTCTGTCACTATTTAAGCTGGGCTTATATTATCTGTGGCTGGGCGTAGTTGAGTGTTTGTATGTGTGCGTTACTGTGTACGTACGTACGAGGCTGGGCGTACCTGCGGCCTGCCTCAGCCATTTGTATGGGAAACTGAAACGAGGCACTGTCTTGTGATATTGTTGGTCTGAGCCCTGTACATATTTAGTACCTAATTTGTACCTATAGGAAATACTATTTTTTTCACAGTTGGTTGTATAATATTCAAGTTATTTACAAAAAACTGTTTTTGGTGAAATTAGAGTTGGAAAAAGTAAAGGTGACAGCACCATTGACAGCACCATTATCTGTGGTCAGTTTCAGATATTTTTTACCTCAGGTAATTTATCATAGTAAGAAAACAAATAATCATTTGCAAAACAATTTTTTGATTCGAAAGTATCTACAGCGCTCCACCTCCGCCGCCGGAAGGAACTCGCACGTAGACAAAGCGTAGCACGTAGCTAAATACAATTTTTTTGACCTTATCTTATGAGTATTCCATGAAATAAAGGCAAAAAATTAAAAAATATATCTGAATCTGACCCCAAGATAATGATGCTGTCAATGGTGCTGTCACCTTTACTTTTTCCACCACCAATTACACAAAAAAAACAGTTTTTTGTAAATAACTTAAAATTTATACAACCAACTGTGAAAAAAATAGTATTTCCTATAGGTACAAATTAGGTACTAAATATGTACAGGGTTAAAGTCTGAAAATCTGAAACATAAGTACATCTTCTTGCAATTTTTGAAATCGTCATAATGGCGGGACCAGCATTTTTCGACTATTTCTTAGACTTCCTTTGAAATAATTAGAATCAAATAACGTTTTCTTTAGGTACTAAAAAGGTACTAAATATACATATAACTGAATATCTATTCAGATTCACCATTGTCCTTGGTCCCGCCATCTTGACGTCATAATGGCGGGACCAGAGTTTTTTTCAAATATCTTTTAATACTGAGAGGTACAATTTTTTTTGCTTGAGGTACAAAAAAGTACAAATTAGGTACTAAATCGCAGTGTTGGCACAATCACTAATATTTTCAATCAATTGACGATTAAAACTAAAAATTTAGTCACTAAATTAGTCATGATTGAATTAGTGATGATTGAATATTTAGTTTTAGTGGTGATTAAATTTTTAGTGGTTAGTGTTAGTTTTTAGTCAAAACTAAAACTAATTTGTAGAGCCTTTAAGGGACCAACTTACACTGGTTATTCTTAGTAACTGTATGAGAAACCAGTGTATGTTGATGATATTGATTAAAGGATAGGTTGATGTGCTGCTGATAGTACCTACAAGATACACCTTGGCCCTTTTGCACTTCTTGAAGCTTTTGGGTTGTAGTGTTTATCGGGTCGTTAGGGTTTATCAGGTCGCTAGGTTTAACGGATCCTCCGGGTTCATCGGATCATTAGGGTTCATCGGTTCGTCATGGTTCATGTGGTCGCTAAGTTGATAGGGTAAATGGTCGATGAACCCTTACGACCCGATGAACCCGGACGACCCGATGCATCCTTACGACCACTCATTGTCGGTGCTACGTTCCCTGCATTCCGTACATTCCCTTACACTCACCAATAGTGTGAACGTGGCTGACGAGCGGGTGGCAGTGCGCGAGCGCAGCTGCGGCTAGTTGGTGCTAAGTTCCCTGCGTTCCCTGATAGTGTGAACGTCGCTGGCGAGCGCTTGGCAGTGCGCGAGCACAGCTCCGGCTACTTCGTGCTACGTTCCCTACAGTCCCGTAGTGTGATGTGAATGTGACTGGCGAGTGCGTGGCAGGGTGCGAGTGCAGCTGTGGCTAGTTAGTGCTACGTTCCCTACATTCCCTGGTAGTGTGAACGTGGCTGGCGAGCGCGTAGCAGTGTGCGAGCTTAGCTGCTGCTATTTTGTGCAGCGTTCCCTGCGTTCCCTACATTCCCTGACTGTGTGAACGTGGTAGGCGAGCGCGTGGCTGTGCGTGAACGCAGCTGCGACTACATTTTGCTACGTTCCCTGCATTCCCTACATTTCCTAGTGTGAACGTGGCTGGCGAGCGTGTGGCAGAGTGCGAGCTCAGCAGCGGCTACATCTTGATACGTTCCCTGCATTCCCTACATTCCCTGACAGTGTGAACGTGGCTGGCGAGCTCGTGGCAGTGCGCTAACGCAGCTGCGGCTACATCTTGCTACGTTCCCTGCGTTCCCTACATTCCCAGACAGAGTGAACGTGGCTGGCAAGCGCGCGGCAGTGCGCGAACGCAGCTGCGGCTACATCTTGCACCGTTTCCTGTGTTCCCTACATTCCCTGATAGTGTGAACGTGGCTAACGAGCGCGTAGCAGTGCGCTAACGCAGCTGCGGCTACATCTTGCTACGTTCCCTACATTCCCTGACAGTGTGAACGTGGCTGGCAAGCGCGCGGCAGTGCGCAAACGCAGCTGCGGCTACATCTTGCTACGTTCCCTGCGTTCCCTACATTCCCTGATAGTGTGAACGTGGCTGGCGAGCGCGTGTCTGTGCTCTAACGCAGCTGCGGCTACATCTTGCTACGTTCCCTGCGTGCCCTACATTCCCTGACAGTGTGAACGTGGCTGACGAGCGCGCGGCAGTGCGCGAACGCAGCTGCGGCTACATCTTGCTACGTTCCCTGCGTTCCCTACATTCCCTGATAGTGTGAACGTGGCTGGCGAGCGCGTGGCAGTTCGCAAGTGCAGCTGTGGCTAGTTAGTACTACGTTCCCTGTGTTCCCTACATTCCCAGATAGTGTCAACGCAGCTCTACATCTTGCTACGTTCCCTACATTCCCTGATAGTGTGAACGTGGCTAGCGAGCGCGTGGCAGTGTGCGAGCTCAGCTGCTGCTAGTTGGTACTACGTTCCTTGCGTTCCCTACATTCTACACTCACTGATAGTGTGAACGTGGGGGGCGCGTGGTAGTACAAGAGCGCAGCCGCGGCTATTTGGTGCTACGTTCCCTGCTTTGCCTACATTCCCTTATTCCCCTACACCAACGACCCAATAAATTCAAAGTACTACTTACTTGGCACATACAAATTAGTTTTAGTTATGACTAAAAACTAACACTAACGATTGAATATTTAGTCACCACTAAAATTGAATTTTCAATCATCACTAATTTAGTGGCCACTAATTTAGTGACTAAATTTTTAGTTTTAGTGGAAAATTTTAGTGATTGTGCCAACACTGCTAAATCGGACAATATTTTAATTTAATATTTGAGATATGGTCCCGCCATCTTGACGCTAATGACGCTACGAGCTACGGGGCGACGAGACGCTACGAGCTACGAGGCAACGAGACGCTACAAGCTACGGGACAACGAGACGCTACGAGCTACGGGGCAACGAAACGCTACGAGCTACGGGGCAACGAGACGCTACGAGCTACGGGGCAACGAGACGCTAAACATCGGTTCTTTGAGACGCTACGAGCTACGAGATTGTCCCGTAGTTTTTAAACATGACATGACTTAGATATGTCCAATCCTTTTCTAAACCTGTTTGACGGAAAGTGACAGCACTAGAGAACTGTTTTTTCGAATCGCGGCCGGAGTGTACTATAATGAGTTTTATAAGTAACTATAAAGTGAAATGTACGTAATTAAATTTGATGCTATATTTAGGACTAATTACTTAATTTTTTCTTACACCTCTTCAAAACACAGGTTCGTTATACATATACCACTTTGTAAACCTAGAATAGAGTAGGTATAGGTTACTTCCTGTTACCGTGCTATTACCTAATAGGTAAAAGTATTTTAAGGTCACTGTTAAGACATATTAATATGATATTAAAATGTTATAAAAATGTTATTAAGAAGATTGTGTTCGCCATGCACAAACGTGTTTTATAAACATGCCGCTAATATTAATTATAAACCAAGAAAAACAATTCAAATCAAATGTCGTTGTGTCCAAATGGACATCCGCTCCGTTTATAGCTATTGATTTGTGTTTTAACATAAAATTGGGGTTTTTGAACGCAATCCAAAACAGGAATATCAGATTCACACTAAAATATGTTTCGATTATTACGTTATTATTATACGTAGCGTCATTGTTCTTAATTCTGGGCATTAACGCCATACTTTTTATAAAATATACTCAAAACAGCACACGGTCATACCAAACCGTTTATGATATTGAAGACTGCATATTCTTCCTTACGTCGATAACGCAATATTTTGTTTTCCTGATACTACTGCTATAGTCTGATTTTTATTCAGATGGACTCAACTGACATTTGGTGGGTTGCCACGTTATTGTATTTAAAAATGGTAAAAAAATAGTGTTGTACCCAAATGATTAAGTTATGTGATTCAAAGATTGTGATTGAATCTTTTTGAAAATAAATTTAGTTAATTTCAATTTTCATTATTTAATTGTTCTAAAAGACAAACTTACTATTTTGTAAAAACAAACAAACTAACTTCATATTTATTTCCTGTCTGACGACCGACCACATTACGTTTTTGTCGTTATTGTCAGAGGATTTGAATTTATTTATTCACCAGGTTCACTAGCATAGTAACTTGTAAAGATTGTTTACCTTATAGGTAAACGCTACAGTCTTCTATCTGACCTACCTACAGATTTTTGAAAATCTCATGGAAAATGTACGAAAAAGTAAAAAAAAAAGCAATAAATTATCTTAATTACTATTTATTTCTGAAGAATCGGTATCGGAATCCGAATCTGTGACATTAATAATAAAAGTTTCTGTCACGTTATCAATTAGGTGGTCGAGCTGCATCATTTTGGTCTCTTCCTTTATAACATGATCAATACAGCTCGACCACCGTTCTGGTGTCACACCAATTGCAGCCCTTCATTGAATAACTGTTTCAAGTCGGCCATTTTAAAACTTTTATTATTTCTCGCGACATGCCCCTTTACCTGTGCCCATACTAACTCTATGGGATTCAGTTCGCAGTGGTAAGGGGGCAGTCCGTAAGCTGCAGCGAGCTCATCGACAGCATTTTTTTGGCAAGCAGCAAGTTCTTTTGGGCACTTCTGTATTTTTTGCACAATTGGCGAAGTGCAAAAATGGCATCCGTTGTTCCCGGCCTGGCATAAACCAGAACTGGTTTTAAGTAATTTCACATTCCACTCGCAATCGTCTTTCTATCACCTTATCCCATACTTTTAACGTATGTGACATGAGCTTTATTCCTCGATAGTTGCCACAGTCCTGTACATCACCCTTGATACAGCCCCTAACATTTCATAATTTAAAATCTAATTTATAAACTTAATCTAATCATTATAATATAATAAAACTAAGTTGATAAAAATGTACTTGCCGATAAAACTTTAAAAGGATTTCCGGTACGATTAAGGGACTTATATAGTGCAATAGCCCTTTATCTCCCCTCAAACAAGAAAGTTCCCGTTTTAACTTAAAGGGCGTATTTTTAAAGTTATAAGGGCTTTTTCTATCCCTCAAGTAGTGACGCCATCTATTGTCAAGTAGTCGAACTCCACCGTTCGTGATCTTTGTTCCAGGGGTTCGTGATCTGTTTCAAAATTTTGGATTTTAAATGCAATGTATTTAAATCATTTTTATTAGACCAAACAGATAATACCGCGAGTGAAACCGTGGGCGGAAAGCTAGTTTTTAAAATAAAATCTAATTTATAAACTTCTTCTTACGGAAAAATCGATAATGACTTGACATCAGACCTCCTTACACCTAAGGAGAAGGTAACTCAGACTTTGACTGGGGAAAAATTCAAATCAACCAGATGTTTTTATAGATATGTAGATAGAACATACACCACAAATGATTAAAACAACAATACAGAAAACTTACAGCTAGAAATAAGCAAAGGCAGCCTTATCGCTTGCAGTTGCAGCGATCTCTTCCAGGCAACCTTTACCTTGAAAAAGATAGTTGAAACAAATTTACAAGTAGTTGCACAAACAATTTAATTTTATAATTTTATTTTCATAAAATAAGAAAAAAATTATGCGTATGAATATAAAATATACGCGTAATGTAAACTCTTTTACGTAAAATAAAGATGCGTAATAAATACGCAAGTATTTATTAAGCTATTTATTAACGAAAACAAATACATCGAGGAATCATGTCACTAAAGTTCAAAGAATCAAATGAATGAGTCAAACCACAACACTACGTAGACAAATGATTGCAACATTAAAAAAAAAATAGGTCATTCTTAGCTGTCAGTTGAGTCCATCTGAATAAAAATCAGACTATAGTTGAAAAATACTCTCTTTTTGACTTTCTAATGGATTTGTATAAAATCGACAGTGAAGTGTCAATACTCAAAGATAAATCGTTCGGTGTCGCAAGCGCCACATATTTTTATGGAATGTATATCATAAAAGCAAGTTCATATTTTTTATTGTGTGGAAACGAATGGAGTTATTCTTGCAGTGATTTGATGGATATTTTCTGTACATATTATTATAATACACCAATATTGTGCATAGATGCGGTTACACTGGCATTGTTTGTGGTATACTATAGTGTGTATCGCGTTATGAAAAGCATTAAAGATTCATTTGAAAACTCGATACTCGATTATAAAGCGGTACAAGAACGCTCATATAGTTGGCTAATTGTTTTGATAAAATTCAGGTCGGATATAACCGCAAAGTAAGTAGCTAGATGAAACGGATATCCGGCAACTATCCGGTATCCGACCTATCCGGCCATGTTTTTACTATCCGGCCGGATACCGGATATTAGGCGACTATCCGGCCGGATACCGGATACTAAATATATACAACAATTTTATTAAAATGTACACAGCATAACTAAGTAATTAAATTAAACTAACATTTTACAGGAAAACTAACCGTCCCACGTTGATTAGTTATTAACTATTTTGACAAAAATAACAATTTAGCAACCATAGTTGATTAAAGGAAAGTAATTGTTGTGAAAAAATGGGTACTCAAACTTAGCAAATTATTTGTTTGAAGCAATGTCTGAAACCAATGTTTTTCTATTAGACAAAGCAAAGATTTTGTGTCTGATTTAGGTAATAATATAAACTCACACCACAGTTCTATTCACGACGAAATTATCAACTCGTATAACAAAGTTGGCCGTGTGGCGGCGGCTTAGAATGTAATTCCCTTTCCCGTGGGTGTCGTAAGAACCGACCAAGGGATTTTGAAAGTTAATGTGCATTGCAATTTTAGGCGACAGGCTGACAACCTGTCATTATGGTGATACGCAGTCTTCTGTGTGACTCTTAAACTATTCTCAGATGTGATATAAGTAGCCGTTTTGTACAGCCGTATACGCTCTGCCTACCCTGCAAAGGATATAGGCGTGATATATGTACGTATGTAATTGTGGTAAATGATTACGTATTTTTCTGAATTGGCACGTAACAAACGATTGCGATTTTCTTCGTGTAGACCAGCTTCTTAAACGTTTTTCGATCGCATCGTGAGCACTTCACGAAATGGCAATCTTCGGCTAAATATCCGGCCGCCGGATATCCGGCTTTCACTGCGCCGGATATCCGATATCCGGTATCCGGCCAAACAACTATCCGTTTCATCTCTAAAAGTAAGTATTTCTCGTTTCAAATGTACCTAGTTTTATATATTTTATACACGACGTTTAAATATTTCGTTTTGATTATTTTTCAGTTGTTGGTTGAGCTATTAATTGATTTGCCGAAATTTTTGGGCTTATTATGGGGTGCCTTGTTGTACATCAAACTCAATGTAAGTTTCATAAAATGCCATTTTTATATTTGTAAAAATACTTGTTCTATAGCTTGTTCTTGTGCCGGCTGAGTAGAATAGCACCACCCCCTCTCTTCCCGTGGGGGTCGTAAGAGGCGACCGAGGGATAAACCCGACCCAAACAGCCAGGGCCAACCGTATGGTGGCGGTTAATCCACCACAAAAGCATTCCCAAGGAGGGTTGACGTCTGGTAGGCGGCCGGTCGTAAAATTAAGCCAAATCCTTTGCAACACGATTTTGTGTTCAACAAGGGCAGGAAGATGATGATGACTTGTTCTATCTTCTTCTTCTTCGGGTACCATCTCCTACCGGAGGTTGGCGATCATCATAGCAATTTTCACTTTATCAACGGCCGCTCGAAATAACGACCTGGTACTCATTCCATACCACTCTCTGAGGTTTTTGAGCCAAGATATTTTACGTCTGCCTGGTAGTCGGCGACCTTGAATCTTTCCCTGGATAATAAGTTGCAGGAGTTTATATTTTTCATTCCGCATTATGCGGCCAAAGTATTCCAATTTCCGTCTTTTGATGGTGTTCAGAACTTCAAGTTTCTTGCTCATTTTCTGCAACACTACGTCATTTCGTACCTTGTCTAGTAGTCGTACTTGTTCTATAGCAGACAAAAATAACATATTGTTTGTTTCAGGCAATTTGGCCAATATATTTCAACGACTGCTTGTACGCATTCCACATGATGCTGCAGATATTACCATGATATTACAATCCTGGATGGCTCACAAGACCAGCACACAAGTGATTAGGTTGAAGATTCTGCTGCATGAAAAACAGTACAAAGACAGAGGTCGGTAGATGATTCTAAACAGGCTGGCCGAAGCATATTACCTATCCGTCTAACCCGTGCGTCTAACAGTTTTACGAATAGTCAGTTTAGTCACTAGTCAGTTTTGTCACTTATCAGTTTTTCGACTATAGACTTTTGTCGAATACAAAATTATAAAACACTTTCCGTCTTAGATAGTTCCGTCGGTAGCCAATTATTTTAAAAATTCACTCCAAGCAGTAAAAATTCATAGTTTAAAGTACACATTGCAAACAAACGGATTATACAATATGTATACAAATTTTAGTACGTTTTTTGACGGTGTCTTTGAATAGTGCTCGACGTGCTCGATCTACCGAGCGCAGCGAGGCAATTATTAATCTCAGACTTCCCGTGTTAGATATTTGGCAATATGTTTTTATCTTTGTCACTAGCAAGGTCACTAGTCACTTTTGTGACTTGTTAGTTTTGTCACAAGTGAGTTATACAACTAGTCAGATGCCTTCCTCCCTTCTTTCCAAATTTTTGAAA
Source organism: Phthorimaea operculella (assembly GCA_024500475.1). NCBI lineage: Eukaryota > Metazoa > Arthropoda > Insecta > Lepidoptera > Gelechiidae > Phthorimaea > Phthorimaea operculella. The sequence continues at coordinate 109,718 of JANFCV010000359.1, read as the reverse complement.
ACTTGGGTTACCTCTAAACATAAATAAATATGTACATTACTAACGCGCCGTTTTTCTAATTTGTGTTACTAACATTATATCAAACTTACAGTTTAACATACTATGCAAAAATATTTGCACTTGCGAGTCATCATTTTGATTCACCGAAAGCTCGTTGGTAACTGGTTCGAAATGGTTCGAGATTGCGCGTAAACGACGGCGTGTAGATGTGTGTGTGAGTGTAGCGATGGTTCCTTGTAGCCATCTCTCTGTATTGGGCGTCCGCCAATACTTACCTACTTTGTGCATGCACGCACAACCTAATCACGGAGTAGAAAATTGCCGCTAGAGATATACTATTAAAAATTGCTTTATTTAGCTGTGTTCCGCCTGGTGAGCTCGCCGACTGGAGCACACGCTGTGGGGCGTCATCCCGGTGGACCTTCAGCTCCCCGCGGCGCTGCTCAGCCTCTGCACCACCTACTTCATCGTCCTCATACAGTTCACGCACCTCTACGATTAATTAGGTCGAATGGAATTTGTTTTGTAATGAGCAATTTGCTGATTCAGGATGTATCAAAAGTGCAGGAAATACTTTTATCAATATGTCGTAATATGCAATACAATAAAGGTATGCAGAACAGGTTGTTGTTAGCCTATTTACCGAACACTCCAATTCCGAACAGTTCCCTAAGTAAGACCCTATTCAAACCTTAGCGGTATCGCGCGGTAAGTGGGCGGTATTCTGATTTTCAATAGCCAGTGTCATTTCTACTGCTGAGAAGCAAAAAACATTATATACACTGCGGCATTGCCGTTCACATTTATATACGACCGCCGCAATGTTTTTCGATGTACGTACTAATTGTGTTTTATTCTGCCATTTTTGTTTGGAAAACATTTAAGAAGGTGACTGACTCGGCTAAGACTACACTCGACTTCAAAAAAATCGCACGTCCGATTCGTAGCAATATTGGTATCATTTGAGAGCCCTATAAAAACTCTTTAATAAAATATCCATTTCATTTGAATAAAGAAAAAGCTTGACACTTCACGTCACTGTGAATGACAATGGAACTGATTCTCCTCTTCAAATTTTGTTTGTATTGTATGCTTGCCGTACCTTGCCGTACCTTTCTCTAAAATGAAATTGTTTCACACTGGCCCCTTTGCGATGGCGGTAAAAATTTACAATAAAATCCCTGAGACAATCCGACAGATTTCTGACCCTAATAAATTTAAAATGGAATTAAAAAATATTCTATTAAAAAAATGCTACTATACCGTCCAAGAATTCTTAGATGACTAAAATTTTGTGATATATGGAAAACTATTTATTATAAGAAGTTGTATTTGTATAAAGATAATAGGTTAAAATATTAGTTAGTCAAGCTTGTAAATTCCTAAATATACTTGTCTTGATAGTTAGGTTTAGTTAATAACCTTATCATATGTTATTCACCAAAATTGCGATACCCTATCCGGGTTCATGTTTGTGTCAAGCAATATTATTTTATAAGATCTTATTTATGTACAACATGAAAGCAATAAAGAATTGAGTATTGAGTTTTGTTTTTTGGGTATAAAAGGGTCGATACAGCTTATTGGGGGATAAATTTGCTACCAACAGTCGAAGAAGACACAGAAGAATATCTTTCATCAGATAAACGTCCTTGAAGATGGACACTACAGCTGCTGAAGCCGCCCAAGTTATCGCACTACTGCAATCAGGACTACGTCAGTGTGATGTTGCTCAGCAATCGCACTTGAGTCGCTTTTCTGTTCGAAGAGTGTACCAGCGGTTCCTGCAGACCGGTGGCTTTATCCGAAGGCGTGGGTCTGGTAGAAATCGCTGCACTTCTGCGAGAGATGACCGATTCGTCGTATCGAAATCTTTGAGAAATCGGTTCTCTAATGCTGTTGAGTTGCAACAGCAGCTTCAAGCAGTTCGTAGAAGGGCCGTGAGTGTCTCTACAGTTAGAAGAAGACTAAAGGAGAGAAATATTGTGGCTAGAAGACCTGCCACGGGTCCAAAATTAACCGCAGCGCATCGGCGAGCACGCTTGCAATTTGCTCGCGCCCACGTTAATTGGACCCTGGACCAATGGAGAACTGTTCTCTTCTCAGACGAAACGAGAGTGTGCCTTTTCTGCAACGATAGACGCAAAAGAGTATACAGAAGACTAAGGGAACGTTTTGCCCAAGCCTGCATCCAAGAAACGGTAGAATACGGGGGCGGTTCCTGCATGTTCTGGGGCGGCATATCTGCCGATGGCAAAACTGAACTTTCTTGCGTCTCTCGGACCGGCGGTGCTCGCGGGCAAGGGTCGATGACTGCTCACCGGTACATCACAGAGATCCTGGAAGAACATGTGGTCCCCTATGCTGGATTTATTGGCGACGGGTTCACATTAATGCACGATAACGCTCGCGCGCACACTGCTGGTATTGTGCAAGGCTACCTTCAAGAGGTTGGGATCCCTGTCATGCAGTGGCAAGCGAAAAGTCCAGATCTGAACCCGATAGAGCACCTCTGGGACCAGCTGAAACGCAAGGTTAGATCCCGTGATCCCTCCGCGACTCTTCAGGAGCTCCAAGACGCCGTTATTGAGGAATGGGACAGTATCCTCAAGAAGAGGTCCTAAAGTTGGTGCGATCCATGAGGGAGCGCATGGAAGACGTCATTAGGGCTAGGGGGGGTAACACTAGGTTTTAGGTTAGTTTTAAGCAACTTTGTTCTGAAAAATTAATCAGATTTCATTAGGGTTTTTAAGGATTTTTATTGTTTTGTAAATTTTTCTCAGTTCCAATAAAAAGCATTGAATGAATGATTGTTTTTGCATTCTCTGTTTCCTTACCTTTCAAATGATACCGAACATTACCAATATTTCATAATACAAATACGATTGAAAGATGTTTGAAATAGATTTCTTAAAAGGTGCGATTTTTTTGAAGCCGAGTGTATTTTCTCTCAAATAAACATACCCATATACAAACAAGACCCATTTACACCGCGACTGACAAAAGTTTCAGAGTCATTCAGAAGAATATGTATCCCCAATACCTACAAATCAACTCTTGTCTTTTCTTATGACACCCACGGGAAAGAAGCGGCCGCCATTTACAGTTTGTATGTGGACAAGATTTTTTCTAGTTATTTTATAGTTAACCAGAGGCTTATTTGCTATATGCATGCATAAATTTAGAATTTTTCATTCATGTGAATAGATTTAAATCTTTACCACCGAAATTGCACATTTTTGTTCAGAGTGCGCGGAAGTCATATACCTACCTACTTTTGTTTTTGACGGGAAAATGTAGCAATTTATTGGAAAATAATTTACACTGCCAGAAACAACATATTTCATAGTTACGATGAGGGATTTTATAATGTGTATAATATCTACGGTGTGGGAAAAAAACGGTGAAACAAAATGGCCACGGAAATTGGTATTTTTGCTGGGACAAAACTAGATTCAATACAACTCATTTACTATGCGTCGAAAAATTCATATAATTCTTTATTAATTCGTAGGGTAACTAATACATAACACATTCAGAAGACCTTTTGTTACATAATTTGGACATGATTTATCTGAGAGATGAAAATTTTGTAAAAAAAGGGATTGGGGACAGGCCACCGAAATTGAAAATGAGGTACTTATTGATTATTCTCTTAAATACTAATAACTTTACAAACATTATTTATGTGGCTAGATGTAAATACATATGCCTTTTATCATGAGAAAAAAATCACAGTCGTAACTGCAACGCATCACCACGTTTTCAGCCAGGACACGTAAAATTTTCCCTTCAGAAAACCACTCAGTCCACAGATCGTAGCATATCGTAGTAGTAAGTCGTAGTAGGTAGCTCATAGCTGGCTACTGAGCTGGCTACTAATAAATAAGTTCGATCATTGTAAAATGTTTATTCTTGTACGAGCTACGGCTGGTCGCAACACTATCTCACAAAAGAATAGAATATTTTAGCTATGTACGGGTAGAGGAGCTCTAGTACTTCGGATTGGTCGTGGTCTGCCGCGGCGCAGCTTTGCACGTTTGGCGGAGTAGCTAAAAGTTTGTCCTCTGAAAAAAGTTAAAAATATCTCATCGAAGAATAGAATGAGACATGGCTGTAGCGATAGAAGCAGTTTAGTAAAGCGTATAAATCTTGGTCTGCCGGCTGCTATCTTGGCACGTTTGGCGGAGTAGCTAAAAGTATGCCCTCTTAAAAAAGTAAAAAATATCTCATCGAAGAATAGAATAAAAAAAAAATATATCGTACCGATAGCTTGCTTGAGTCTGCCTACATATATACTGGTCTGCCTGGCCACAGCCTGGCAGTTTTCCCGGTCCGACCACTTTTACTTTTTTTAGTAAAAAATTTATTTCTTCGAATAATAGAATAAAAATATGTCGTACCGATAGCTTGCTTAAGTCTGCCTATAAAAATACTGGTCTGCCTAACCACAGCCTGGCAGTTTTCCAGGTCCGACCACTTTTACTTTATTTTGAGAAAATTTTATTTCAGCGAATAACAGAATGAAACTAAGCTGTAATAATAGTTTATTTAAAGCTGATCACATATCCCTTGGTCTGCCTGAGCTCAGTCCGGTAGTTTCTCCGGTGCGATCACTTTTCACTTTCAGTAAATTTCAATTTTAAAGAACCTTGACTTTGATTATTAGGGAGTGGGCCCCGTCAATAAAATGAAAATTTGTCAGTGTACAGAAGTGAGATTTACAGAGCTGTAATCTCTCAATGTCTAGATTACTGATGTGCCGTTGCCGGCAACTTTGGCAACATTGGGAACTTTGCTGTCAATATTGCCGGCAATATTGCCTCAACTGGAAATTTTAGGGAATATTGCCAAAATATCCTATAAAACTTTACGTAAGTTTTGTTATATGATACCTCGCAGTGTGCTTTATCGTAAGCGCAAGTCCATAACGACCAAAACATTTTGCATGACCAATATTGCCAAAGTTGCCGGCAATATTGCCAAATTTGTTGGCAATATTCCCGGGAATTTTGGCAACTTTGAATGTTTACTATTTTGTAGAAATTTTTCCACAAGATAGTATTTTTTGGAACACTTGGTGTTTTAATCAAACACTAGATATTGATATTAACTTTTTGGTTACAAAGTTAATACAAATGAAGCAAGCGGAAAAAATTTACACCGCCGGCGGGATTTGAACCCACGTCTTCTGACAAGCCGGGTCAGACGTGTTAAGCCGCTACACCACGGCGGGCTCTGCCCGAGGCGGCGAGTGTGATCCACTTGCTTCGTTCATATTGCTTTGCCACTTGACTACTCACGGGTAGCTTGAGCGCCATCTATGACTTTGTAGTAGAACTATATAGTCACTCAACTGACAACATTACGTATGTACAAGTTGACGAGAGATGAAGCTTTTTCCGATTTGTGAATGTTTACTATTTTGTAGAAATTTTTCCACAAGATAGTATTTTTTGGAACACTTGGTGTTTTAATCAAACACTAGATATTGATATTAACTTTTTGGTTACAAAGTTAATACAAATGAAGCAAGCGGAAAAAATTTACACCGCCGGCGGGATTTGAACCCACGTCTTCTGACAAGCCGGGTCAGACGTGTTAAGCCGCTACACCACTATCTTGTGGAAAAATTTCTACAAAATAGTAAACATTCACAAATCGGAAAAAGCTTCATCTCTCGTCAACTTGTACATACGTAATGTTGTCAGTTGAGTGACTATATAGTTCTACTACAAAGTCATAGATGGCGCTCAAGCTACCCGTGAGTAGTCAAGTGGCAAAGCAATATGAACGAAGCAAGTGGATCACAATTTCGCCGCCTCGGGCAGAGCCCGCCGTGGTGTAGCGGCTTAACACGTCTGACCCGGCTTGTCAGAAGACGTGGGTTCAAATCCCGCCGGCGGTGTAAATTTTTTCCGCTTGCTTCATTTGTATTAACTTTGTAACCAAAAAGTTAATTTGGCAACTTTGCTTTTAAGTTCACAAACTTAAAATAGTTTTTGAAAATAAAAATATCGACAAAGTGCGAGTAGGACTCACGCACGAAGGGTATCGTACCATTACGAATAAAAATGTCATAAATATCAAGTTTGTTGTATTGGAGTCCCCTTAAATGTTAATTATATTATATTCTGGTTTTAAGTATTCATTGTTACAGTAAAAAGAGTCATACATGTTCTGTGAACATTTTTAGTATAGCTGTTCAAAAAATAGAGCCTTTGGACCGCAAAATCGAGTACGTTAAACACGTTTTTTGTATGGTAGCTCCCCTTATTGAATTTTTATTTACTTTATAGTATTTGTTGTCATAACGCCAACGGAAATACGCAGTCTGTGAAAATTATTATCTCTCTAACTATCACAGTTCATAGGATAAATAAAGTCTGATGGCAGACAGATGGACGGACGGGTGGATAGAGAGACGCTTTACTAAACTGCTTCTATTATATCGCTACAGCCATGTCTCATTCTATTCTTCGGTGAGATATTTTAAACTTTTTTCAGAGGACAAATTTTTAACTACTCCGCCAAACGTGCCAAGCTGCGCCGCGGCAGATCACGACTAATCCGAAGTACTAGAGCTCCTCTACCCGTACATAGCTAAAATATTCTATTCTTTTGTGAGATATGGTTGAGACCAGCCGCCGCTCGGACTGATGACAAATTAGTCAAATCGAACACGATCTTAAAAACCCTTTGCAAAAACCGTCCCTTTTGAAAAGTCAAACAGTCCGAAATAGGCGGAAAGACTGGCAACACTACTCATCTGTCATCCATCTGTGCTCTGGTGCACATGTCGAAGTCAATATGTAAGATTCTGGCGTTTACATAATCACGCGTCCGTATACAGACGAAAAGCAGTATACAAATTGACGGCACGATATCCGGCAATATGACGGTGAAATAAACGTTGCTTAAACGTCCACGTGGTGAGTATGTTAGGGTGACCATGATTAAGATATCTTTGACGATCACATTTAAACTATTTTGATAGATATGTATAATCACAGCACGCTTCATAAGTTTAAGTTTACTTATGTACATTATAATTTAAGTTGTGTTATGGTTTTCAAGCAAAAGTGAAGCCGGCATCCGATACTCCACGCCACACATGTTTTTGGTGGCCTCTTCAGTCATGTGAACTATAGGTTCAAAAACAGCTGCGCCATGTAGTATTAATAAAAACACTGTATTTATGGAGGAAACTAGCTTGGTTTATTTTAAGAAATTCTTATTAAAGTTTTTCAATTTCATGTGTGTCTATTGACGACAAGTAACCAACGCCCACCTTCTTTTGTTTTATCTTCTTAGCATTGAGATGACCAACCTGCCAGTGTCAATAATTCACATTCAACATTAAATCTTCTTTACTACAATATATATTTGATGTTTTCTGATAGTTAACTTCACGAGTTTACATAATCTACTTAAAATTAACAAAACAGCAAAAACAATTAACCAAGTGTTTGCAAATGTGCTATTTGTTACTTGGCTTGATTTTTTGGTTCCTTTTCTTTACTTTTAATATATTTTTTACTTGATATTTCTCTGAAAACCCTAAAAATTTAACTAATTTCGAAAGTACTCAACTCCGTGACCATTTTTTTCAACTCCTGGACCAACAAACTCGAAACTGGACAAACAAATTCGAAATCTGATTCTAGTAAAGCAATTAGTGGCAAATTAGCACCATTTCTTCAAACACATTTTTTGGCATATTTTCATTTTTGTTTACACCAGAAAAGGTGATAAAATATATTGTTCACGGAGTTGAGAAAATTTCACTTTAGCTGTAGAAGTGCCCTTGCGCATTGTGTGCGTGGAGATGGGCACGTACCCGGGTATTTACCCAACTACCCGGTAAATACCCATACGTACCCGGTAAATACCCGTATGCACCCAAATTGGTGGGTAGATAAAATGTATGGGGAAGTTGATTTTTATTTTCGTTTTCCAACGTAACCTACTTACAAAAAATTTACCAGTTTCATGGTCCGAGCATGCCTGCAAAGTAATTTTAGTGCCTGTTGGCTCGTGGGGCTTGTTGGGTGGGTAGTTTGGGTTGGTTGGGTGGGTCGTAAGGGTTTGTTGGATAGGTCATTCGTGTATGTTTTGTCGTAAATGTCTGTTGGGTGGGTCGTTAGTGTTTGTTGGGTAGGTCGTAAGCATTTGTTGAGTGGGTCGTTGAGTTTGTTGGGTCGTAAGGGTTTGTTGGGTGGGTCGTTAGTATTTGTTGGGTCGTAAGGGTTTGTTGGGTGGGTCGTTAGTGTTTGTTGGGTCGTAAGGGTTTGTTGGGTGGGTCGTTGGTGTTTGTTGGGTCGTAAGGGTTTGTTGGATAGGTCGTTACTGTTTTTAGGGTCATAAGGGTTTGTTGGGTGGGTCGTTAATGTTTGATGGGTCATAAGGGTTTGTTGGGTCGTAAGGGTTTGTTGGGTGGGTCGTTAGTATTTGTTGGGTTGGAAGGGTTTGTTGGGTGGGTCGTTGGTGTTTGTTGGGTTGTTAGTGTTTATTGGGTGGGACGTTAGTGTTTGTTGGGTCGTAAGGGTTTATTGGATGGGACGTTAGTGTTTGTTGGGTCATATGGGGTTGGTGGGTGGGTCGTCAGTGTTTGTTGGGTCGTAAGGGTTTATTGGATGGGTAGTTAGTGTTTGCTGCGTCTTAAGGGTTTGTTGGGTGGAAAGTTAGTGTTTGTTGGGTCTTAAGGGTTTGTTGGGTGGGTCGTTAGTGTTGGGTCATAAGGGATTGTTGGATGGGTAGTAAGGGTTTTTTGGGTGTGTCGTCAGTGTTTGTTGGGTCGTAAGGGTTTGTTGGGTGGGTCGTTAGTGTTTGTTGGGTCGTAAGGGTTTGTTGGGTGGGTCGTTGGTGTTTGTTGGGTCGTTAGTGTTTGTTGGGTCGTAAGGGTTTATTGGGTGTGTCGTTAGTGTTTGTTGGGTCGTAAGAGTTTGTTGGATGGGTCGTTACTGTTTTTTGGGTTATAAGGGTTTGTTGAGTGGGTCGTTATTGTTTGTTGGGTCATAAGGGATTGTTGGGTCGTAAGGGTTTGTTGGGTGGCTAGTTAGTGTTTGTTAGGTCGTAAGGGTTTGTTGGGTGGGTCGTTAGGGTTTGTTGGGTTGTAAGGGTTTGTTGGGTGGGTCGTAAGGGTTTGTTATGTTGGAAAGGTTTGTTGGGTGGGTCGTTGGTGTTTGTTTGGTCTTTAGTGTTAATTGGGTGGGTCGTTAGTGTTTGTTTGGTCGTAAGGGTTTATTGGGTGGGTCGTCAGTGTTTTTTGGGTCGCAAGGGTTGTTGGATGGGTCGTTAGAGTTTTTTGGGTCGTAAGGGTTTACTGGGTGGGTCGTTATTGTTGATTAAGTCGTAAGGGTTTGTTGGATGGGTCGTTAGTATTTGTTGGATCGTAAGGGTTTGTTCGGTGGTTCGCTAGTGTCTAGAGACCCACCAAACTCTAAAGACCCACCCAACAAACCCTTACAAATGAACAAACACTAATGACCGACCCAACAAACCCTTACAAATGAACAAATACTAATGACCGACCCAACAAACCTTTACGACCCATCTAACACTAAAACCTACCCAATAAACTCTTACGACCCAACAAACACTTACGACCGACCCAACAAACACCAACGACCCACCCAACAAACCTTTCCAACATAACAAACCCTTACGACCCACCCAACAAACCCTTACAACCCAACAAACCCTAACGACCCACCCAACAAACCCTTACGACCTAACAAACACTAACTAGCCACCCAACAAACCCTTACGACCCAACAATTCCTTAATGACCCAACAAACAATAACAACCCACCCAACAAACCCTTATAACCCAAAAAACAGTAACGACCCATCCAACAAACTCTTACGACCCAACAAACACTAACGACCCACCCAATAAACCCTTACGACCCAACAAACACTAAAGACCCACCCAATAAACCTTTACGACCCAACATACACTAACAACTCACCCAACAGACCCTTGCGACCCAACAACTACTAACGACCCAACAAACACTAACGACCCACCCAACAAACACTAACGACCCAACAAACACTAACGACCTACCCAATAAACTCTTACGACCCAACAAACACTTACGACCGACCCAACAATCCCTTATGACCCACCCAACAAACCCTTACGACCCAACAAACACTAACGACCCACCCAATAAACCCTTACGACCCAACAAACACTAGAAACCCACCTTATAAACCCTTACGACCCAACAAACACTAACGACCCACCCAACAAACCCTTACGACCCAACAAACACTAACGATCCACCCAATAAAACCTTACGACCCAACAAACACTAACGACACACTCAACAAACGCTTACAACCCAACAAACACTAAGAACCCACTTAATAAACCCTTACGACCCAACAAACACTAACGACCTACCTAACAAACCCTTATGACCCAACAAACACTAACGACCCACCCAACAATCCCTTACGACCCAACAAACACTAACGACCCACCCAATAAACCCTTACGACCCAACAAACACTAACGACCCGCCCAATAAACCCTTACGACCCAACAAACACTAACGACACACCCAACAAACCCTTACGACCCAACAAACACTAACGACCCACCCAATAAACCCTTACGACCCAACAAACACTAACGACCCATCCAACAAACCCTTACGACGCAAGATACACGAACGACCCACCCAACAAACCCTTATGACCCAACAAACACTAACGACCTACCCAATAATCCCTTACGACGCAACAAACACTAACGACCCACCCAACAAACCCTTACGACCCAACAAACACTAACGACCCACCCAATAAACCCTTACGACCCAACAAACACTAACGACCCACCCAACAAACCCTTACGACCCAACAAACACTAACGACCCACCCAACAAACCCTTACGACCCAACAAACACTAACGACCCACCCAATAAACCCTTACGACCCAACAAACACTAATGACCCACCCAACAAACCCTTACGACGCAAGATACACGAACGACCCACCCAACAAACCCTTACGAGTTAACGAACACTGACGACCCATTCAAATAACCCTTACTACCCTACAAACACTAAAGATACACATTACGACCTGCGGTTATTACCTGCATTAGACCTGCATTACGATTACGGCGGCTGAGATGGCTGCCTATTCGTCAACGCAGAGATCTCCATACCTTGTCGCTTCTCTTCAATGTCCTTTTTAACCCCGCTGCACCTCAGTATCTTCGAGAGAGGTTTGAATTTCACAATGTTGCCGACACTCGGTTGCGTTCCTGTGGTGATCTTTCCCTCCACACGCCGCCATGTAGAACTAAAACATTCGCACAGTCTTTCACTATCCGAGCTGCGCGCTTGTGGAACAAGGTTCCTATAGACGTTCGGAAAAGTACAAACATCGTCGCTTTCAAAACTGCTCTGAGAAAACTCTGGGGTTTTGATGCAAATGACAATTTATAGGGCTTGTATTTATTTAGGTATACTATATATATTTATGTTATATATGTTAAGTATTTAATTATTTGTTTACTTTGTATTATTAAATATTTATTATTGGTATTTACTCTTATTATTGTTTATTTAATACGTGGTATTTTATCTGCATATAGGTGTTATATATATTATTAGTAATTTTACCGTGTCACCAATTTGTACCATAGTTTACCTGCGCACACCATGTCCTCTGGATTTCTCAAAGGTTGACTGGTAGAGATCCCTTAATGGGATAAGTCCGCCTTTGTGCCTACACGTTCCATTAGTTTATTTAAGTGTTTTTTGTAACTACTTCCTGTTTGGTACAATAAAGTTATTACATACATACATTACATACGACCCAACAAACACTTTGGACTCAACAGACACTTACAACCCACACTACAAACCCTTAAGACCCTACAGACACTAGCGACCCACCCTACAAACCCTTAAGACTCACCCAGCAAATCTTTGCGACCCAACCAACAGACACTAAAAACCCACCCATCAAACACTATCGATTCATCAAACACTAAAAGTTGACTCCTTGATCCCTTTTAAAATAATTCTGTCGGCCTGTACAAGGCTTATCTATAAATAATCTTTCATAGAAGGTATCTTTTGTAAGCAATCGTGATGGTTTAAATAAAAAATTACGACAATTATTATACAAAGAAAGTGAATTTTTCAATCTACCCACCTAATTGGGTACGTACGGGTATTTACCCGGTAAATACCCAATTACCCAGGTAAATACCCAAATGGGTAGATTGGGTATATACCCACCGCCCATCTCTGCGCCCCTGCTGTATTGTACACCCTAGTACTATTATATATTCTGTGATTGTACGCCATATTTATTGTTTTGCGATTACAGCGCCACCGTGGCGGAATTCAGTACTAGTTCGTACATATTGCCGGGCATTATGCCATACGGCAAAAGGACGTTTTTTTGGCGGTACACATAATGTCGACGGTATACATACGTCAGATGGAAATATGCAAACGGCTTTTCGTTTGTAAACACACTAGCTATTATGTAGAAGGCAGATTTTGACATATTGACTTCGACACACAGATCACTATAATGGTGCTGTGCTGTGTGTGGGGGAACAACAATGCACGACATACTCAATGCACAGCAGGTTAATGCACGGCAGCGTATTGTACAGCAGATCATTGTACGACATGATGGATGGATGGTCTTGAAATACGGGCCCGGACCGATAATGTACAGGGGTGGAAATGGAATCAAAACAAATGACGTCACAGCGGGATGTAGTGATGTGACAGTGTTGACTTTGATCGACTTATCGATTAATTATTCGAACATGACATGCAAGGAAACCCACGGAGGGGGGGGACGGGGGGGGCGAATAAAATAAACATATTTAACACAAATTTTAATCCGACACAGTAGGTTAGGTTAGGTTAGGTTAGAACAGTGACCCCCTGGAGCGAACGAAGTGAGCGACTAAGCTTACTAAAGAATATATTTAATATAAAAACAATATCGATTAAGTTACAAATGCATATAATATTATCGATCTAGTCACATCACTATTCTACCACAACACGTGATGTCTCCAACCATCATGTCGTGCAATCCACCCCCGTGCACTTTCGGTACAGGGTGATGGATGGCAACATTGTTTTGATTCCATCCACCAAGTCGTGCTCCATCACGTCGTACATTACTCTGACGGCCAGTATTATGGTGTACAATACTATGATGTACATTGTAGTACAGCGTTGCCAACCGGGTACATTTTACAAATTTGACGTACTATTTAAGGCTCCCATGTGTAGTGTGTAATCCTGGCCTCTCATGTGTAATTTCGTAAACTCGTAGAAAAATTAATACCTCAAACAATGATAGGAGTCAGCGCTGCTTGCTATTCATTTATCGGAACGTGAAATTGATTATAAAAAAACCATACGAACGTCAGACAGAAAGCTATTTTACATCTCTCTTGCTCTAGATGAACTTAAAAGCATCCTTTTCCACACCACAGACAGATGGATCAGCCACCTAGTCGTTGTGGTGTAGTGTTACACTACCCAGTGCTTGTGCCTACCGTCGGTCGTCATGTAGGGTTTTGTTGAGCACCCGCAACCTCGGCCTCCCACCAGCTCTACTCCAGGGTCCTGCGCCACCAGGGCAGGCTACGTTTTACGCGGACCAGGCAAAGAAGAAGATGCCCTTCAAGGGCTACCAGCGCTCCGCGCTCAAGAGTCGCGACTGGGTGTGCGTCCGAACGAATACCCAAGCTATCCCGCGGGTTATAGACGCCCACGTCCATCGTGGACGCCATCCACGCCGGGTTCGACGGACCCGCCTCTCGTCACATCTCGATAACGCGATAACCGCTGCCTGCTTCTCCCTCGCCGTCTCCGCTGTCCCAGCGTAGACAAAGGTACAAGAAACAATAGTACCTGCTCGCCCTTTGGCCCACAGAACATCTTCCACCTCACCGACAACGCCGAGGACCCGCACGGTTCCGGCTACGAGGGTCACGTCACCGCTGTCCATGCACCTGTTGAACAGCTCAGGTACTGGAGACAATCCAGCGGCGACATCTGCCCAGACATCCTATGCGTCCACGCTGACGATGCTGAAGCCTACGCCAAGCAAACCCGGGAAAGACGCCGACACCTGCACCCACGACGTCCATGAAGATGATGGGGTGTAAGAAGAAGCCGCCGCTGATAGTGGTCGATCTGCTCCCGAACTGGAGCCACCACTTGAGCGAGCTAAAGAAGGAGCTCGGTTATGCGCCAAATGTGCGGCTCTACATGTCCACAGAGTTCTGATTCCTGGCGCAAGGCGAACAGAAATTCCGCGTTTACCAGCGCTACTTTACCGCGCTGGAGGGCTCCAGAAACAGAATATCCTGTTGTTCGTCTACGCAACGCACCTCCGAAAGAACGGCCAGTCAAGGAAGCTGTAGTGTATTGAGTTAGTGTAATGACTATCGTAGTATAAAGAGTAAGTGTATTGACTGTCAGTGTCTCGAGCACGTACGTCACCACGGACGGTAGAGTAGGGATTCTGTCCTGTCAGTCAGTCTATGCCCGACCGTAGCCCCGAGCGGCTGTGTGATGGCGCGTCGACGAGCCACTCCAGACTTCAGTCAAGTCTCATCATCTTAGCGTCTACCAGGACGCTATATGTGGCGACGAGGAAAAATTACTAAAACCGGAAAAACCGTGAGTAAAGTGCAATATTTTTTTTCCTTTTAAAAAGGGAAGGAAAGGCTTGACCGTGAGAGAAAATAATTTAAAAGCATTTAATTGAACCTGCAAAAGGTAACCTTTTGATGCCATTGAGGCGATAATAGGCAATCTACCGATTGCTACGAGCAAAAGTATTTGTTTTATGCCCCATCAGAAACCGTAGATGAGATAGGTCATGGACTTTGAACGATTGGCGAAAAGCCTATCTATCACTTAATGTGAACTAAATACTTCGTAACATTTTAAAAACATTGTCGGTATGACGCTTCTAAAGTTAAGTAATTATTGGACGCCTTTTTTGTGTCTGGAAAAATACGAGGAAAAATTGCTTTATCTAAAACGCCTGAACAAAAACAATAGGCAAAATAATCATTTAGCACGCCCACAAAGCCCTAAAAGCCCTAGTAGTCAAAGCTATGCAAAAAAAAAGGGTAAAATAAATAAATAAAAACGACAGATACCAATGTTTGTTATGATCGCTTTTGAAATGTAGGTACTCCGTAACTCCGTACATGTTTCGTGTCGCGGCCATGGTACAGTTTTTATTTCGAAATTATTTTAAAATGGCGTCATTTTGTCGCGTTTCCGCAGTCAATTCATGTAAAATCATAGTGATATACGTAGAAAAGATTATAAAACGCAAAAAAAAAACAAGAAAAAAAGAAGAAAGGGTGGAAGTGGGGCGCCGACGCGGAAACTGTGCATGGATTATATCTGTGTAAGCTCTTATACAGTTCAGTGAAACCAGAAGGTCAAATTTGGATCATGTTTCTGTGAAGGAATCGATAAAAGTAACCAGGTATGTGATAGATTAATATCATATCACTTTTTACCGTTACATAGTGAGCTCAATTGTAGAAATAGTCATCCTACCCCTTAGGAACGCTGATACTTATCTATGTACAGTTGCAGTACTGATGTTACGACGTATTTTCATAAGGATTTGTTATTGCTATCACATGACGTAGATCAACTTACCAACTAGCCGAGTGATTCTTGAACAGTTACATTATTAGATTCTATGTTATTATTTTTGTGGAATAGAATATTATCTGCAAGTTAATACCTATTTATTTCACACAAAAACGAAGAAAAATGCGTTAATTTCCTGATCAAAGAAAACAATCAAAATTTACTAACTACTTATACAATACCTATTTATATGAAAACTACTAGTTATGTATGACATGTAGGTCTATAGGAAAAACAAAACATAAATTCGAATATTTATGAAAAACTCAGAATAAAACCTTGGAATAAAACCCTAGCTAATAAATTCTTATCTATGTAAATAAGAAATCACCATCAAGATAACTATAGGTATTTGGATAATTTACTTGAAGTCCTGAAATATTCTCAATTACCTACTTCTAACAATAGCTACAAATGTATTCCATAGTACCACATACGTGTGTGAGAATTAGGCAAGTAATGCTTGAATGAAATTACTATCGCACATAGCCATTTCAATCAAAATAAAGTAATCGCTAGTTGTGGGCTAAAAAGTTAGTTGAATCTTTGGCAAAATAAGTTGCTTACTCGTAAATACGTGTTTAATGGTATTTTAGTGTACAGCATTGAAACTTAAGACAGACATTACTATTTACATGGTAAAATGATTAATAATTTTTCAGTAGTAGTAGCTGCCTACATTATACCAATCATCAAAATTATAAAACCGTTCAATAGTGGGTTCATTAAGTTTGTAGGTATTTAGGAAGATATTTTTGATGAAGAGAAAATAATATAAACGAAACAAAAGGTACTTGAAAGAAGGTCCCGTTTGGTGTCCATTGTTGGTAGCAAAATAACCTAATCGTTAAATCGATGATGCTAGCAAATAAAACCTTATCGTTAAATCGATGTAGCAGGTATGGATATAACCTGATTGTTAAATCAACGGTTACAGGTTTATCCTGATCGTTAAATCGATGTAGCAGGTATGGATATAACCTGATTGTTAAATCAACGGTAACAGGTTTATCCTGAAATCGATGGTAGCAGGTATGGATATAACCTGATTGTTAAATCAACGGTAACAAGTATAATCTGAGCGTTAAATCGATGAGAACAGATACGATCTGATCAAAATCAATAGTAATTTGAAGTTAAATCATACAGCAGTAAATCTGACCATTGTATTGATACATATAAAGTAAGTCAAACAGTGTAAAACTGGTCATTTAATTGATGAATACACAGTAATGGGTATAGCAGTGAAAACTGATCCTAAAATATGTTGATGTTAGTGCAATTGCACTTGTAACGCAACGCAAGTTTCGGATTCCATTCTCGGAGGTGTCACTCAGTTGAAATATATCAGTTTGTGAATTCTGTTTAGGATATTGCATGCTACACCGATTCCGAAGTCTAGTTACACAACCATGTCAGAGGTCTTCTACTTGAAGTAGGCGGTTGAACAACTCTGACATCAGGTCTCATCGGGTCGTTGGATGACTTAGTGTCCCACTCGAAGAAGAAGAACCGATAAGTGAAAAATATATATTGTGTGTATGTATTTCTGTAAGTACTGGTTTCTCGGTTTCAATACGTATACCTACCCAGCGGGGCCTGGAACTGCGGAAGGTAGACCTCGTGGGCTAGAAGGATAATTCATATCTCCTTCTCCTTCTATCGTGGAGTAGAGCCGGCTGAGTCGATGAACGCCCAAGTCCAATATAATATTACAATGGAAAGGTGAGTGGAAGTCTATCAGAGAGCAAGGAGAGTGGAAATGGTTACTCTTTACCACAGGTAAACATGTCGGTAATTCTCACGGGAATATCAAAATTTAGCCGCAGGTAAAACCACGGTAGGAAAAGCCAGTTATTACAACCTAGTGGGTTGTTCTCTAATAGTTGTTGTGCAGGACGAGATAAGTGGGTTTGAATGAAAGAATGTACACCTAGTAATGCTGTGGTTTAGAAAATATCAATTCAAATGAAACCTTTGATCATTGGTTTCTATATTACTTTGGTACTGAAGAACTACTGAGGAACTGGGACACATTACATTGTTTTTGTCTTTCATTCATGATATAGGTAGGTATATACCTACATACATAGGTACATGCAGTCATGTGTTATCATTGTCGCAGGTTCAATTCCCGTGGGTGATTTAGCGGTTTAAAGATATTATTTTGGGAGTTTGTTTCCTGTTGAGTTAGTGTATGTTGTCCCTTGCGGGTGCAAGAAGTGCTGACGATTAGGTATTTAAGGGTTTCCCTTTGTATTTGTTTAACCAAGATATATATTGTATGATTTCAAGTGAGTTTGCGGGGGTAGGAGTCTTCAGTTTACCTTCCTACAATATTTACTTATAAGTGTTCGTTCTACGTAGACATGGACGTTTCACTGTAATTTGTGCAGTGTTGTTGCATAATATTGTGGGTAAAAAAAAAGGGGGGGAGAAGAAGATAGGTATAGAATACAGGCACTGGTAACAGTCAGACGGCGTTTCTTGTTGCCAGATTATCGTTGTCGAGCACACTTTAGTAGATTCAACCTATTTATAAACGGGAACGATGTGATAGGTATAACTACTTATACGACGTTTTGGTCCAGGGCAGGTAGATACAGAAGAAAATATGATACTGGATATTGCGATGTTACTAGTAAGTAAGTAATATAACGTCATTGCACAACACAAAGAACAGTATACACAATTACCAAAAATCTAGTACCTATGAACTTACCGGGACCACGCAGCGGTGACTGCAGTGGATTTCGTTTCTAACAAATGCTGGAGTATTGAATTTCAAAGCATGTGATGATATGGTATATTAATTAATAAACTTTGTCATTATGGAGTTAGGGGAAAAATCTTAAAGTTACTTAAATCGTATCTAACGAATAGACGGCAATTTATTGAACTTAAATTCACAAAAGATGGGGACGAAAAAGTTGTGAAATCGACTACAGTACTACAGTAGTAAAAGGGGTACCGCAAGGTTCTGTGTTAGGACCTACACTTTTCAACATTTTTACTAATGATTTGGCGCATTATATGCAATCCGACAAGATTAATATTAAAATAGTCAGCTACGCGGACGATACTAATGCTATAGTTACAGCACAAAGCTCCCAGGAACTTGCAACAAATATTAATAACACGTTATTATCGTTTCACGTATGGTTTCGCGCTAATAACCTTTCTTTAAATATTGCCAAAACAAACGTAATTAAGTTTAGTGCAACTACAAAAAGGTCGGATAGTTTAGATATAACGCTAAACGGTGAAAAAATTGAGCCAGTACCATCAGTAAAATTCTTGGGTGTATTAATTGACCATCATTTAAATTGGAAAGAGGAATTGGCAAAAATTGAAGCTAAGGTCAGCTCAGCATGCTATGCTATTAGAAGCCTACGAGACGAATTAACGTTGCCACAACTGAAATCGGTATACCATGCTTTGGTCGAATCGCACTTGCGGTACAGTATAAAATTCTGGGGGAATAGTTACGCATACAACGTTGATAAAGCGTTTATTATACAAAAAAGAGCGATTAGAACAATGGTACGAATACCTCAAACAACGTCCTGTAGAGAGTATTTTAGGGAACTACAAATACTAACCGTACCTAGCCTCTATATCTTGGTTGTACTGACCGATTTAGTAAAAGACCTGGCAGGTTTGAACAGCCTGAAGACGTCGTAAAACGGGTAGCGACCCGTAGAAAGGATCTACCAAACGTGATTGCTCCTAAGCTTCAGGTAGTTAGGCACAGTGTTAGGTACCAAGCAGTCCAAATGTTTAACTGTTTACCCAGTGAACTGAAAGTAATGCACAATATCAGAACATTTGCTTCTGCACTGAAAAAGTATTTATTGGAAAAATGTTTCTATAGCGTTAATGAATTTTTAGGACATTAATTTTTGACATGTTTTTATATATGCATTGGGATTCAATTTTAATTTAGTTTGACATTTTTTTGAGTTATTATGTGTTAGTTTTTAATAATTTTTTAGAATACCTACTAAAATTTTTGACATGTTTTATTTATATTTTAATTTTGTATGAATTCAAATTTAACTTGTTATTTTATTTGTGGTGCTAGTTTACTTAATTATCCTGCGTTAGTTTTAATATAATTTCAATTTAATTTAATTTATAATAACTAAGTTCCAACACAATGTAAAATATTGTTTAAGGAATTAAATAAATAATAATAATGATGTGCAAGACAGGGGATCTGAAATTGTTCGTGCTGAGCCCAGGAAATTTATTATCATTTTACTGTTGGTTGGCAACTGTTGGTAAGACTGTTTATTATCGGCCCAAGTCTGTCAAGTGGTAAAAGTGTCACCCGCGGGAGCTCCCAGCAAATTAAACGTAAGTTAACGCAGTTCAGACTTCAAAATAGATATGCAGTATTCCACTTCGGTTTAAACAGTGTGGACACATCTTGTCCTGGGTTTTAGCCCGTTGGACATACTGCGTCACAGTGAACAGACAACGCATAGCAGAAAATTAAGTGACTACAGATTCCGATTTTCAGAATTTTACAAAAGAAAAGCTTCTTCAAAGCTAGTATTAAATTATAACAAATAAAATGTTAGTATCTCAAGGAGAGTCCAGCGATCACAATGACAAATTTTAAATTTGTTCGATGTAAGTGGTTATTTTCATAAAACTACACGAGCTAATAATTACTAATTCACACTGCTGATAGCTATTATGATGCTTTGTTATTTTTGGGGTCGATTTTGGTGAATGCTAAATTTGTTGGGACCAATACTCATCCATTGCTGACTTATGGAGATAATTATTTTAGATATAATATCATCAATCAACACTTTGGCAATTCCATTTTTGTTGTGAGCGCTGTTTTACATGCGGGCTATGCGGGTATCGGATATACCTACTTATTCATTTTAATGAATTTTATTCTTCTAATGAGAACGTTTTGTTTGTTTGTTGCAAGTTTTATAACTGAACGCAAAGCTTATTCAATTTTAAATTAAATAATGAAAAAGTTTTAAGTAAACTCATCTGGGTAAAACTAAGAAATTCACTAGACTAACTAACCGAAATTATATTCATATAATAGGTATCTAATTTATTCATAATTATAATTGTTGTATCAGTTAAGTAAGGCGGATGACCTTAGATACAACAGACTTTATTGAACAAGAACAAAATACTTTAGTTGTATTATCATGTAGTTAATTATCATAAATTGTACGATTGGCGGCATTATTGCTTTGTAGCAACATCTTCCATACAGCCTGATAGTAAGAACTAAGCTGTTAAACGTACTTGATGCTTTATTATTCAGCTGATTGATTTTGTGTCAATTTGTTTGTTTCTTCAGTCATTTACACATAGAATATAACATTATTACGAAATACTACTGTAAGGTGAACGAAAGTTATTTATTACAATCTCAGATTACAATAATACCAATGTTTATTATATATCAGCATATACCGACACGTAAAATATAAGACGTTTTGTTTTCATCACCTCACTGATGAACCCTACCTATTTATTGCCTACGACTTTAGTCAGACAGGAATAACAGGTAGACAGAAATCTTATTCAATAAGAAAAATAGACATTTTCGGGTACAAGCAAGATTATTTCGGTTATGTTCTACATTTTTCTTGTAGAAGGTTACCACTAACAACAATAACAATTCAGAAAAAAATTAAAACAAAAGAAGGGAAATATAGGTAATAGGTAAAATACTTTCTTACGTAGTTCAAATTTAACGAGTTTAGTTTTATTCATTGATGCTTATCATAAGTTACCTATCTATCAATGTTTACCCTCATCGATTTTATTTTGTGCCTTACCATCAGTTGAGGAAACTATTAAAATAGAAATCTAAGTTTAAAATGTAGTTGGAAAAAATAGTACCTACCTATTTATTTTAAATGGTTTTACGGAAACGGAGGCTCATAACCAGGGAAGAAGACCAAAGCGTAAATAAAACAAAAATTAAAACAAAAGGGAGATGTAGTGTATTGAGTTAGTGTAATGACTATCGTAGTATAAAGAGTAAGTGTATTGACTGTCAGTGTCTCGAGCACGTACGTCACCACGGACGGTAGGGTAGGGATTCTGTCCTGTCAGTCAGTCTATGCCCCCAGATCACTTATATATATGTCCCTAAAGGGTCTATGCCCGACCGTAGCCCCGAGCGGCTGTGTGATGGCGCGTCGACGAGCCACTCCAGACTTCAGTCAAGTCTCATCATCTTAGCGTCTACCAGGACGCTATAGAAGCGATTAGAGACCTCCCCGTGGACACAGACCCGAAGGACATCCAGGAAGAGCTGACCACCCTGGGCTACAAGGTGGACTACGTGCGCCCCATCAAGGCTAGCCAGCCACATGTGCCAACTGTGGCGGCTCGCAGCCGGCCAACAGTCTCTATTGCCCCGTACGGGGCACAGCGCATCTTACGAAGCCTGTCAAACTGAAGAGGACGGAGGCGGCACCGAAGAGGGAAACCAAAACGTGGCTGGATACCTTATGGCGGCTGCCAACTGCCCCTTCGGAACTACGATGACGAAGAAACGGAAGCCTAGGAGGCGGAGGAGGCGAATATCGCCCTCACCCCCCAGGACGTGGAAGCCCCGGGCCAGCCATATCAAGAGCCACCCAGGGGTTCGTTGGACGAGGTCGGTACTCCATAGAGTACATTTCAGGGGGAGAAGACGAAGCACCAACCGGTCCCAAAACAAGTGAGCTCACGAGCAGCCGTCCTAGAAGAGAACAGACGACAGAAGGTCCTGATCAGTGCAATCAGGACCCCTCACTGAGATCCAGGTCGCGCTCCGCACGGGGGCGGACGCGACCTTTATCGTCGCCTCCAGCGCCTGATCCCGTCATACGCCGGGGTCATGGCCGCCAGGACGAACTGGCTCTAGGACCCAGATAGGCAGCTCAGGGTGGTGCTGTCTAGCACAACCTGACGTGGCCATCAGCTGTTCACATCCACTACTCCACGTCGAGTAGTTAGGATCGTGGTCACACTCCCAGAGATGCCCGGCTACCGCCGCTTACTGGATATGACCGCTGCCTCGGGAGCCATACACCAGACATGACCCACCAGATCTAACCAGCCGCCGCTGGCATTAGTTGGCCGTTGGCCTCCTCCAATGGGGAATCAACCGGCTCGTAAGACCTCGCCTTGGCGTGAAGTTTTGCATAGTCTCCAGGAAAACCGCACCGCTCACCAGAGCGACCACCCATCGCCCCTGTAGTCACAGGTGGCGTCTGATACCACGTTAGAGTGGCTCAGCTACGTGAACGTCTCTCTAATAACCACAAGCGGCCGTCGAGTAGAACTCCACGTTCGACCATTCCGTTCAGAAGTTTTATTGATAAAGCACGGGTGAACGTCCCCCAAGTAAGTTTTCTCAAGAAAAATAATAATTAAGAAAAAAAAATTGCGCATGTGTAATTTTACTTCAAAATGTGTAATTTTGACGGCGGAAATGTGTACTTCGGAAAGTCGGTTGTGGCAACACTGCTGTTGTAGGGACTCCTGTGTGTGTGTGAGGTCCAAACCAAGCCCAAACAAATCAAATAAGTAAAGTAAAACCTGAGTAAAACTAATAATAACATAAAATAAAGTGAAACTAAAACCCAAAAAATAATAACCTTTGTTTTATTGTACAAGTTTGGTAAAGGAAGGTCTGCCCCAGGTCCGCCAATCAATGTCGTCTGAAGTAAGCATAACTCCTATTTTCTTACGGTTTTCTTGAAAGAAAAACCTATTTTATGTTGCATGCCACTGATATCAAAAATACAATTTTTGTTGAATGTACTTATCATTTAGAGCATCTTCCATGCTCATATCGAATTGTTCCTACTGTGTGTTTTGAAGGAGTAATAGTGTTCTGTGGTGTTTTGTATGTAAACCTTTCTCTGGTCAGAGTATAATAACTACTCTTTCGGGCGGGACATTTTTACCCATCTAGGGCAATTCTGCCAGTATCACTGAGTTAAGATTCCAGAGCTGCTGCGGCGGCTGGTGGCTACAGCAGAGTGATGGTTTGCGTGGTTATAGGAGTCAGAGTTGTCAGTAACAGAGAAATTTAAAAAGCAAGTTAATCTTTCTATGCATTGATTTTATTTTAGGAACACTCAGAACCACGTCTCCAAGAGACTGAAATGTTGGATACCATGGATATGCCCTTAAAGGCAAGAAAGAGAAAAAAACCATGTCAGAATGAAGGCAAGTCCCGTGTCAAGAAGACCCGGCCACCGAGTAAAACTGCTCATCCAACTACACCATTATTGAAAAATGAAAATGATGAAAATAGGACAAACATACATGATGTACAACCTGGTGAGTACTTACATTTCCTGAGGTTTCTTCTGATACTTTTTGACAATGATTTCAGGTTCTTTTCAGGTATAGGATTAGTCATGTAGGTATGTACCTACTTAAACTAGATGAGAATGAGTTACTGGCACAGCCAGAACTAGCCAGGGACTTAACAGAATCTAACATAGCATATAGAGCAGTATAACTTGCACAGAAAAAGAGTTTATCCTAAATTGGCAACATTATTGTTTGCCTCTCTATCATTTTATACCTATGACATATGAACAGGATGCCAACAAAAATGTTGCCAGTTTTTTATCTGCACAAGACCTACTATTAATCATATTCAAATAAATTAACCCTGCACACTGCCAATGATATAAATGGCATTTTAATATTAGTTTAGCTATAGGTATTGTAACTTATACGAGACCCAATATTTATAGACTCCAGTGAATAAAAAGTTCCAGAATAAATTCAAATGGATACCTAATATTAGGTACTCAGTTTACTTTTTCATTTTACCAGATTCGCATGTTACACCCTTGGGCTAAATCATTCATCAGAGGGGCATTCCACAAAAATATTGTAATGCCTGATTTCAAATATTACTGCATAAGAAGTAGAATTGATATACAAATACAGCCTTTACAGTGTATTCACATAAATGTTAGATGTGCGTTTAGACCAGAGATGGGCAAAAATTATTCGCCGAATAAATTTCCCGGCGAATAATTTTTAATGAGTAGGTAAGTTAATTGAACAAGGAATAAACTGCAAGTTTTTTATATTCTTTATTACAAGATACTGGTGTACTCTCAATTTCAGCCAAAAGTGTTTTTAGGGGTCATTGCCATTTGTCTATATTTTACTAGTGAAAAATTTATTCGCCAGGCAATTTATTTGGTGAATCATTTTTGCCCATCTCTGGTTTAGACAGTGTTTAAATTAATTTTCCATATGATTTGACGTTGTCAAGCAACTTAGACCATGTCTAACTATATATGTAATAACATGGTTCGGTTCTACACATCCAGTAGTTTGGTATCATAAGCATAAGTTGGTGATACCTAGAGTCAAGTAAGCAACAAAGTGTTGATGTTTTTGTGGATTGCCCCTAGACAGTGTACAATTCTGTAAAAAATGTAAGCACTGGATCCCTACTTTTATGAATTTTCTTTTATTAATATTTCATGCACAGGAACATCACAAGAACGCAAAGAGACAATAGAAATAGAAATAGAAGAGTGTCCTAATCTGGAAACGGTAAAGGTTAAGAAAGAGCCAGATTCAGAAGAATACCCCAATGTAAATACAGTGAGGGTTAAGATAGAGCCAGATTCTGATGAAGACCACAATCAAGATACAGTGACGGTTAAGAAAGAGCCAGATTCAGCAATCAAGTGTGAAGTAGAAATTGAAGAATACCAACCCAATCATGATTCAGTGACGGTTAAGATAGAGCCATATTCACCTTCACACCCTCAAAGTTCCCATGCAGAAACAAGTGGCGATGGTAATTTAGTTGTCTGTAATAATAATTTAATTTAAGAGTATGTTTGTTTGTCCTTCTTTTCGGGACAATAATAAAACATCTGAATCAAAATTGGTATAAAACTGATAAACTTTTATTAGAAACTTAACTTTGAACCATGAAAAGAAAAATTGACTGCCATTAAGCAACCCATTTTTCAACATTGTTGTGTTTTATATGGGAGCTCCAAATTCTTTTTAGGGTTACTAGAAACCCTTATCATTTTGTCAAGTCTGTCTGTCTGTCTGTCTGTCTGTCTGTATGCCGCGCCCTCATATCTTCGTCAGTTTTAGAGCTATCGACATGAAATTTGATGAGAAGATAGATCGTGTTGACCCAAATATAGAAATGTTGAGAAAAAATTGTATTCTATGTTTTTTGGACCCCCTCCCCATACATGTGAAAGGGGGGCAAAAAATTTTTTTTATCCTGTAATATTGAGTAGGGTATCGTTGAATAGGTCTTTTAAAACTAAGGGGAGGTTTCTTTGGAACAAAGTCTTTAAAATGTTTCTGTCTCGAGATATTTGCTTTTAAAAGGGGGCGATGTTGATTTATAATTTGTTCCAGCTGTAACTTCTAAAGTATGCGCACTCAAAATTTGAAAAAAATATGGGATCTAGTTCTCAATATGAAGTTACCATGAAAACTATAACGAATACTTGTACCATTTAAGATTAAGGAAATATTAATTTTTTTCAATTTGCGGTTGGTAACCATACAGCTGCAAACAAACCAGCAACAAAATTAACTTTGTAACGCTGAAAGACCTGATATTTAAACATTGACTACGAAACCCTATTTGTGGGCGTGTCTGACACGCTCTTGGCCGCTTTTTTCGTATGTTCATAGAAAAGTTTCTAGTAAAAGTTGTTCAATTTTGTAACTAGAACATACCTTTAAAATATTCGTACTTAATTAAATTTAACCCTATATATTTAATAAGTACCTATATTTATTATTGTAAAATGTATCAGTTTAAAATAATTTATCTTGATTCCAGATTCAAGATTTTATCTCCATTCTGAGGTTGATATCAAATTTGAACCTAAAGATCAATCAAAGCTGGAATCTCAGGATGACGATCAAAACGGAGCACAAATGGGACAAACGAATAGTCAAATGTCGAGAAAATATATTCGCAAATGCAAATACTGTTGCAGTGTGTATGGTTGTCTTAACACTACGGAGGATTGTGATTTTACATTTTTCGGTTTTCCGAATGATCCTGTAAGGTAAATAAAACTCAGTTTCTTCACTTTTGCAACTTTTTTTCATATATTCTCCATATTTTGAAAAAATGTTACAAAGATAAGTTTTCAGTTCCACAAATAAAATACATCCTGAAAATATTTGCACTAAATTTTAAATTACCGAATACATTTTGTTACTATGTTTGCTTTGAATCTTCGAGCAACGCGATCTTCCGCCCCGTTCCCCAGCGTTCCTCCAAGCTTGAAATGTTTAAGCTTAATGAAACAGAAATATCTGAATGAAGAAATGAAGAAAGAAAAAAGGCTGAAGAAAGGCTGGTGTACAATCACTTCACTCGACTTCTCAAAGTTCTTAATAATGAACATGGTGAATAGTGGTGAACGCAGTTGAAGCTAATTTTCTTTCTCCACCCACATTTATATTTTTTTCTTATTGTTTTTTTTTTTTTTTTCACATGTCAATGTTACTTCACAGTCTAAGTTCACAGTGTACTTCACTCAAGCATTTTTTTTTTCTTTTTTTTTTCGTTCCCGAGAAACGTCAAACGAAAATCACATCACCACCGCCATTTAACCTAATCTCTTGCCACCCTCCTTCTTTGTTTCTCTGGTAGATGGCGTTGTTTGTATTTATGACTTACTATTTTCAGTTTGTTTTTAGTCAGAGGTATATCATATTTATTTAATTATATGTATTAATATGTAGTGTATATGTATTAAATATTATGTAGGTCTATATTGTTATTTATCGTATATATTATTAATGTAAAGTGTTATTTTTTTTTAAACCAGTTTTTATGTGTTTTTTATCACTGCACCCGCTTTGACTCTCTCAGTTTACCTTTTGGTTGGCCGGTAGAGAATGCCGCGTGGCATTAGGCCCGCCCTTTGTACTTTTCTGTGCAATAAAGTTTAATAAATAAATAAATAAATATCTGATCTGGAATTATTCTTCAGTCCAAATTATTTTTCATGTGCTGCAGCCTAAACGGCTGGACGGATATATATATATATATAGATATATTGATGTATGCGGTTTCGTTAAATTCTTATCAGCAGCGCGAGTGACACTGGCTCTATTATGAAAAAGGCGTAACGTAAAATATAACTTTGAAATTACTGCAGACGGGTTTTTGTTTTTTAATAATTATGCTTGTTTTGTAATAAAGTCCTCAGTTTTACTAATGCGCAGTGTGTTATTTTTCAGACGTGACATATGGATCCAATTAATTGATCGGGCGGATTCTAAATATAGCCCAAGGTGGACAGTCTGTGAAGCCCACTTCGAACCTGATCAAATAAGAGTGGAACCGAACCGAAAAGTCTTGAGAAAGGGCGCCGTGCCTAAACTTCTGCTACCTATTCATATACGTCAAGATAAAGATACACAAACTATCAACGATACTACTGATTCATGTGTACAAACCGACAATTATCAACGTGATCACAGCACGCAAACTACAGGCCAGCGCGGACAATCCGCGTTACTCAATGCTCCAGCTCCTCCTAAGAAACCCGAACAAGAAACTGAAATCGACGTGTTCCAGAAACTTTGCGACAAGTTTCTTACTAAAAACTTATCGAAAGTTGTTAAAGAACAAGCCAGGTTACAATGTCAATATATTAGAAATAGACGCAGCATGTACAGCATAGACTATAAGATATTCTGTCTTAATTTATTTCACACAAGCTCACAGGCATACGATATGATAAGCGAAACTTTATTAAATACGCCGTGTAAAAGTACACTCAAACAAATGTACGTGCCAATTGGTACAGAAGTGAACAGTCATGTAATGGAAGTTCTGAAAACGAAAACCAGCAGAATGAGTGATGTGGAGAGACACTGTTCTCTTGTTATCGATTCGATGAGCCTAAAACCCAATCTATTTTACAATATAAAAGAGGACAAAATCTACGGCTTCCACGAAATAGACGGCATTCAATCTCCAGAGCCTGCGAAATATGCTTTAGTGGCAAGTATACAAGGTATTTTCACCAATTACAAGCAACCTGTGGGATTCGCATTACTATCAGAGTGTTATAATTACGACGAAGTATCAAAATGGATTGACAAACTTATCGAGAAGCTGTTTGAAATAGGCCTCAAAATACGAGTTCTAAACTTGGGTCCTGAATATACAAATATTGCTGAAGAAAAACAAGTTACTATTGAGAGGCCATACTTTTTCGTAAAATCTCATAAAATATATACTATTCTTGAGCCATCTCATTTAGTCAAAGCTGTGCGCAATAACTTGATGAACTATGATTTCCACTATGGCGATAGTGTGGCAAAATGGGATCACATTGAGCTTTACGAGAAAACCCAACACTTCGGAGATATGGCGCTAGAGTTAACAGACACAGATTTGACTATGGAAGCCGTAGAGTCACTAACTAATGACGTGGCTGAAGGCTTATGCAGGGATCTGGGGGAGATCGATTCAACTGCAAAAGGCACAATACAATTGCTCATAATGATAAATAATCTGTTCTATATTTTGAACTCTTCTGAACTCCAAAACGCATTTAGAGGCTCAGAACTTCATATTGCCTTCCTCAACAAAATGTTGGACATTTTTGCTAATTTGAAACTAATCGACCCAAATACTGGCGAAGACGCTACTGCTAGAGTGAAATTTGTAGAAGGGGCTCAAATCAGCTTGAAATCTTTTTTGCTTTTATTCGAGAATTTACAATCCGAAGAAGGAGTCTCGTATATGACACGAAGATTAAACCAGTACGGCTTGGAGAAGATTTTTGGAAGAGTACTCAAACATAATGGCAGCCCAACGAAACCATCAAGTTGGCATCTCGTGTCTGCTTTCAGAAAATTATTCTTCATGTGTATTATCAAACAATATAAGGAGGGCAGCTTCTGTGACGAGCTTTCAGACGTTTTACTTGAAGG
Organism: Phthorimaea operculella; assembly: GCA_024500475.1. Classification (NCBI taxonomy): domain Eukaryota; kingdom Metazoa; phylum Arthropoda; class Insecta; order Lepidoptera; family Gelechiidae; genus Phthorimaea; species Phthorimaea operculella. Next base: position 80,053 of record JANFCV010000359.1, on the reverse strand, counting down.
TACCAAATTGTTCACCAAGTTAGCAAGCGAAGACGACGACCAACAACTAGAAAATATCCCTGGAGAAAACATCAGCAAACCAACTATATCGACCACGGACTACAATGCATTGGATTTGCCCGATGAAAACGCATTGATTTATATATGTGCGTATTTATTGAAGAAATGCTTTGCTCAGCACAAAGACTGTAGTCTAATGGAAGCCTATCTAAGACCGCCGGACGATCCACTAAACACACAAAATGTCGTACTCCGCGAGGATTTTGTGCGATTTATCGAAGCCATGGAAGAGAAATTCGCTTTCTATTTTATAGATAAATATCAAAACAACAAAGTGTTGAGAAGCTTGCTGCAGGAAGTCCAGGGATTATCTTTTGCGATGCCATGCGGATGCTTCCCGATGGAATATTTGAAGAAATTATACTTGCGATTGCGAATTTTTTACACATTAAAATATAATAATACAGCGTTCAAACTAAGTAAAAAAAGACGTAAATATTTTTCGGTTACAAGTTTGTAAATGTATTTATAAGTATCTTACGTAGTAAATAAATAATAAGACTATTTTCTTGCTTGATTCTGCAGACTGGTGTCTATTTTTGAAGTAATTTTTCGTTAGTAGATTAATATAGCTGAACGTGTGATGCTAGCAGCAACTAGACAATCCATGGCAGCTTTTGCATCCAATTTTGTTTCACAATTAGAGCCCCAGATCGTGATTGATTATTATACACAGTGGACCATTGAGTGACGTCAATAAAAAGTAATAAGATTCCTCAGAACTTGGGGTATTCGAAAATACCCCATGTATGTTCCGATATTATTTTTAGTTTAAAGTTGTATGGGAAAAGCTCGAATGGCAGACATTTTTTCTTTTTTTGTACGCTAATAAGTACAAATCATAAAGATTGTGCTATGAAATCAACAGCGCGAAAAGCCCTTATACGGAAGTAAAAAAAAGGAAAGAAAAAATTACTGCCAGTCGAGATTTTCCCATACAACTTTAAAAGTTGAATAACTCGCAAAATAAAAATAATCGCAGAACATACATGGGGTATTTTCGAATCTAATTTCGAATACCCCAAGATGTGAGGAATCTAATTTCTTTTTATTGACGTCACTCTATGGTCCACCCCACAGAGCACCAAAATGTCATTCGCGGCCCCCGATAGAGCCGCCCTTTGAGCAATATAGCGTGTCAATTTGGTTTACCGAATGGCAAACACAGTGTGCCACCAGCTTATATTTCTCGAACTTGGCGTTCTTTTTTGACTCCCACGTGTTATTTGTAATTTTACCATTTTGTTTGTAAATCGCCCTTACTCTAATACTTATAATGCAATAAAACATGCTGTACTATAACAGCCGCAACAGTCCACTGCTAGACATATCATCATCATCATCATTCTCAGCCCACATCCACCCACTGCAGGGTATAGGCCTCTTCTCTACAGCGCCAATCCTTACGGTCCTGTGCCACCCTCGTCCAGTGCGGTCCTGTAAGCTTGACGATATCGTCGGACCATCGAGCAGGTGGTCTGCCCACTGACCTTTTCGCTCCTCTTGGCCACCACTCTGTAACCGCTTTTGTCCACCGATCGTCACTCCGTCTCACCAAGTGTCCTGCCCACCTCCACCTTAACCTTGTTACTCGCTTTCCTACGTCTTCGACTTTTGTTTTACGTCGAATCTCAACGTTTGGTACGCGGTCAACAAGGGAGATACCTAGCATAGAACGCTCCATAGCTCTTTGTGCGACTTTGATTTTGTGCATGTTTTGCTTAGTGAGCGTCCATGTTTCGGCACCATAAGTGAGAATAGGCAGAACACATTGGTTAAACACCTTGGTCTTCAGGCATTGTGGAAGTTTTGATTTAAAGACGTCGTCCAGCTTCCCAAAAGCAGCCCAACCTAGTCCGATACGTCTTCCGATCTCCTTTACCTGTGCTTCTGGGTCAAAGGACAAACGATGTCCAAGATAGACGTAATCGCTGACTACCTCAACAGTGTCATTACCTACACAGATGTTAGGTATACGTATAGTGCGATTCGTCATGATCTTTGTCTTGGACATGTTCATCCTGAGACCGACTTTCAGAGAAGCTTCATGTAGATCTGAGAGCATTTTCTGGAGATCCAGGACACGTTCGGCAATAAGGACGAGATCGTCTGCAAATCTTAGATGCGACATGCGTATTCCGTTGATATTGACGCCTCTCTCGCTCCAATCCAACATCTTCATGACATCTTCAAGTACGTTGGTGAAGAGTTTAGGTGAGAGAGTGTCTCCTTGTCGGACCCCCCGGTCAATAGACACAGGGTCGGTGTTTCTGTGCATGCGCACCTGCATTGTCGCAGTCCCGTATAGCTCCCGGAGGATATCCACATATCGCTTGTCAATACCGCAGCGATGGAGAGAGTGGAACACGGCCCAGTGTTCGACACTGTCGAATGCCTTTTCGTTTAGACATAGGCCTTCCCTTATTGGGGGGGGGGGGGGGTATTTGCCATACTCACTACGCTTGGCAGGCGGATTGGCGAACGCAGTTCAAGGTGATGTATTCACAAAGAATTTTTCTGCCCATTCTCTGGAATGACTTAGTCGGTTTTTAACACCCAAGGGTAGATAGATGGGGTGATTCTATTAACGCCAGCATTACTCGGCAACATACCTATTTAATATCTGGATCTTCGTTGTGATTTGGTGAAAAAACTACTTCCACTAAAAATGTGAATATTTTTTTCGTAGCAGTTATCTATCTAAACAACTTTTTAGTATGACAGCTGACACCTGTCATGTAGATCTCGTTAAGGCCTACAACTTTCCCAAAGAAACCAATAGTCTAGCACGCATAGTTTCCGATATAAACGACTTTTAGTATGACATCTGACACCTGTCATGTAGATCTCGTTAAGGCCTACAACTTTCCCAAAGAAACCAATAGTCTAGCACGCATAGTTTCCGATATAAACGACTTTTTAGTATGACAGCTGACACCTGTCATGTAGATCTCGTTAAGGCCTATAACTTTCCCAAAGAAACCAATAGTCTAGCACGCATAGTTTCCGATATAAACGACTTTTTAGTATGTCAGCTGACACCTGTCATGTAGATCTCGTTAAGGCCTACAACTTTCCCAAAGAAACTAATAGTCTAGCACGCATACACTCCGAATGTATCTACAGGGAGTAACAGAAAGGGTATTGCAAGCCGAAAGAAGGTGAAGGTACTCATGAAACTGAACAACTTTCCCCATGGAACATGGGTCGAAATATGAAAAAAAAAAAAATTGGAGCTTCCGTAGTAAATCAGTCAGCTGATCGGCGATTTTGTATAGGAGGTCCAAATTTTTTTTTTCATATTTCGGTCCATTTTCCATAGGGAAAGTTGTTCAGTTTCATGAGTACCTTCACCTCCTTTCGGCTTGTAATACTCTTTCTGTTACTCCCGGTATATTCTTTTGGCGACGGATATGTGTATTTTGAAAAGACGGTTGTGACAACACCTTAGGGTGAATGCACTCTGTTCCGAACCGTACGCACAGCACCGTAAGTGGCATAAAATTTCATACAAAAATTCAAATTATGACGCGTATGACGCGTGATGCCGGCCTAGAATAGCATCACCCCAATTCTACCCGTGGGTGTCGTAAAAAGCGACTAAGGGATAATTATACAGGGAATGGGCAGCAACGTTCCCTGTGAATTAAACATCTTGCACTGCGCTCGCCAATCCGCCTGCCAAGCGTGGTGAGTATGGCAATACCCCCCAATACGGGGGAGGCCCATGTCCAGAAGTGGACTGTTGTGGCTGTTAAGGGTTAAGGGGCGCGTACGGAACGGTTAAATGAGCTATCACCTCAAATGGCAAACTCGCTCAAAAATGACACGCTTGTCATGTATGAAATTTTGACAAAAGGTGTGTCTAGTACTAGTAGCGCTGCGCGAAAAAGGTTTCATTTGTCTATGGTCCACCCTGTATATAACACAGGTAACATACCTAATTTTAATACGATTATACTCTCTCTCTTCGTGTGGGACACCGAGTCGTTCAACGACCCGATGAACCCTAGTGTCAGAGTTTTTCAACCGCCTACTGCAAGTAGCAGGCCTCTGACATGGTTGTGTAACGACCGCCATCTTAGACAGCAACCAGGCAGGACCGACGGCTTAACGTGCCCATCCGAAGCACGGAACCATCTTGCTTTTCGGACAATCAGGTGGTTCAGCCTACAATGTCCTAACCAGACTGGGAACAAATTCACAAATTGATAAATATCTATTATACTGATAAAGATAATTGACGATTATACCCACAACAGGGGAAAATATTTTACAGAGCGAAATGACCATAGAAATCGCATCAGCAAGCCTGGGCGGCGACGGCTATATACAGATCAGTGGAAATAACCCACGAAACTGAACAGCTTTCCCCAAGGAACATAGGTCAAAATAGAAATAATTCTTCTTCTTTTCGTGTGGGACACCGAGTCACAGAATATATAATAGTACTCGAGTCGTTCAACGACCCGATGAACCCTGGTGTCAGAGTTTTTCAACCGCCTACTGCAAGTAGCAGGCCTCTGACATGGTTGTGTAACGACCGCCATCATAGACAGCAGCCGGGACCGACGGCTTAACGTGCCCATCCGAAGCACGGAACCATCTTACTTGCGGACAATCAGGTGGTTCAGCCTGCAATGTCCTAACCAGACTGGGAACAAATTCACAAAGTGATAAATATCCACTTTGTGAGTGACCCCACCGGGAATTGAACCCGGAACCTTTGCGTGGCAGGCAGGCATACTAACCACTGCGCCACATCGGCTGTCAGAAATAATAACACTCCCATAAAAATGTACCAGCCGACAGTTTATATGATAAATATTTATTTTTTAATATTTCGACCTATGTACCATAGGAAAAGTTTTCAGTTTCATGGTTCATTTCGCCCTACAAAATATTAGTCCCTGTTGTGGGTCACACATTGTATTCTTTACTAAAATTTATGTCAATGAATTAAAGCCCGATAACCGTGTTGTCTTGTGGCTAGTCGTAAAGGTGCGTGAACTGTATGAGGACGATGAAGTAGGTGGTGCAGAGGCTGAGCAGCGTCGCGGGGAGCTGAAGGTCTACCGGAATCACCCCCCACAGCGTGTGCTCCAGCCGGCGAGCCTCCAGGTAGCTCACCAGCCGAAACACAGCTGGATTCACATCTGGAAAATAAAGCAGTTCATAACAATATAAGGTCCTATTAAATTCACTGCAAATATTTTAAGGGCATGCGTAAATATGTATAAGAAAAACGTCTAAGGCATTTTAAAATAATCTACACGCTAGATTTTTTTTTTTTCATTTTCGAACAAACTTTTTAATTAATTATGTGAACATCCTTTGACTGACCCGACTGAAGTTCCGCCACGTCACTTACACGGCACGCACACTAACAACCAACCAATCACAGCACCTTTTTTTGGCGCGTAATTTAAATTCATAGATGTGTGTGTTTCTAGGACAAACAGGGTGCACTTTTTTCGTTTTTTTTTTTTTTAGTTAAATGCAATTTTCTCGGAAACTAGCGTGTAGATTTCTTTAAAAAATTTGCTAGTACATGCTTATATTTTATTTGATCTGCCCCTAAAATATTTGCAGTGAATTTAATAGGACCTTATATATCTCTAGCGGCAACTCTCTGCGGATAATCGTCGCGTGTGGTGCAATTGCATGAAGCTGCATTTACCGCTAAGAATATACAAAGGTATTGTCGGAAAATAATATTATTATCATTCATATGCAAAGTGAGAATTATTTAACATAATTTAAATATTTAAAAAATCTATTTTATCTTTTGTACGGGCTTTATCAAATACCAGTTTTTTCATATATGAAATATACTATAGTAGCTTGTACACCGTCTACTCTGCGGACGGACCTGTTTCTTTGTACTGTTTTTCATGCAGCAGAATCTTCAACCTAATCACTTGTGTGCTGGTCTTGTGAGCCATCCAGGATGGTAAAATTAACTGCAGCATCATGTGGAATGCGTACAAGCAATCGTTGACATATATTGGCCATAATGCCTGAAACAAATTAGATGTAACTTTTATTTCATGTTTATTTTAAGACGAGTTTTTTTATAAACTTATAAAAGAAATGGTATAGGTATTATAGGAAACTTACGTTGATCTTGATGTACAACAAGGCGCCCCATAATAAGCCCAATAATTTTGGCAAATCAAATAATAGCTCTACCAACAACTGAAATCAAACATTTTATTTCATTCTTTCTTAGACATCAATCACATCTAGCTCTACATTTAGAAGAAAAAATACTCACTATGCGATTATATGCGACCTTGATTTTATCAAAACAATTAGCCAACTGTATGTAGCGTTCTTGTACCGCTTTAAAATCGAGTGTTGAGTTTTCAAACGAATCTTTAATGTTCTTCATAACAAGATACACACTATAGTACACCACAAACAATGCCAGTGTAACCGCATCTATGCACAATATTGGTGTATTAAAATAATATGTCATTAAAATATCCGGCAAATCACCGCATGAAGAATTCCATTCGTCTCCACACAATAGAAAATATGAACTTGATTTCAAGATATACATTCCATACAAATATGCGGCGCACGCGATACCAAAAGATTTATTTCTGAGTACTGATACTTCTCTGTCAATATTATACAAATCCACCAGAAAGTCGAACAGTGAGTACTTTTCAACCAGCAGTATCGTCAGGTAAACTAAATATTGTGTTATAGTCGTAAAAAAGAATACACTGTCTTCCATGTTATAAACGGTTTCATACGACGATGAGCTGTCTTCACTATTAATGAAAAGTGTGACGTTGCTGTTTAGAAAAAACAACACTGACGCTATATAGAATAATAACGTAATAAATGAAACACATTTTAATGAAAATCTGATATTTCTGTTTTGGATCGCTTTCAAAAAGCCTAATTTGATGTTGAAACACAAATCGACAGCTATAAATGGAACTGATGTCCATTTGGATACAATTAGCTTATATTTATATACTGCTTGTTTTTGGTTTGGGAATATTTGTGACATGTCTTTGTAATACGTGTATCCGTGGCGTACACAATTTTCTTAATGACATTATGTTCTAGTTATGTAACATTCAATATTAAGGATATTTCATAATTTCTTGGCAGCGAACGTAAACAAGTAGATGTGTAAAAAAACAAAAACCCGACTGCGGTAATTTTAAAGTAGTATTTTGCTTTAAAAATCCGCCATCTTGAATCTATAATTTTTTAATATAGCCAGTGTCACTCGCGCTGCTGAGACGAATCTAACGACACCTCATACGTCAAAATCCGACTATCCGTTTGGGCTGTAGCCCGTGAAAAAGAATTGTCTTGTCCACATATATACATACATACATACCTACATACATACATACTCTCGAAAAACATAACCCTCCTTCTGAGGCAGTCGGGTGAACACTTAGTAAAGTAAAAGTTATTAAGTTAATTAAGGATGAGTTAGTAACTATCTACTTTCTACTAGGTCTACAACATGGTAAATAACTGGAGTAAGTATTTAAAAGGTGAAGGTAAAGGTAGAAAATAAACTAATCACATTGATAGTATCAAATTCAATAAAATTAATATCTTTACATGGTACATCTCTAGTAAGGTACGAGAATCTACAATATTACTTTGAAGATAACTATAGAGGGAAAAACTATTTAAAAAACTAGATGTATGCATAAGAAAAGCTACTAAAGATAAGTAAACGCAAAAGCTACAGCGGGAAAAATATGAAATGAATAATATGAAACAAACTATACTTCTCATCAAAAAAATCGAGACACACTCGTTTTCATACTTAAACAAACTATGAAATCTTAGTAATTAAATGTTGAATTTAGAACATTGACATTCATAGACTTATATATATAAACTATTGACATTATCATTTAGAAACCTCGTAATACACACTATAGAACGATATTAGAAATTTATTCCTAAATTAACAAGTATCTCAGATAATGTGATTCGTATAAAACGTAAACTTGCAAAGTGTCTCGATTTTTCTGATGGGAAGTGTATATACACTATCTATCTATTTATAAAAATATATAAATACTATATACATACATATATTAATATACGGTTACATTTAATTAAGTACAAATCTCTTGCGGGTGTAATCTACTCACAAAACTGAACAACTTTTGTTAGAAACTTTTCTTCGAAATATGAAAAAAAAATTGGACCTCCCACTAAGTGACACACTTTTTCAGCATTTTTGTATGGGAGGTCCAAAAATTTTTTTCATGTTTCGAAGAAAAGTTTCAAACAAAAGTTGTTCAGTTTTGTGAGTAGATCACACCTTCAAGAGATTTGTACTTAATTAAATGTAACCGCCTAAATTCACTGCAAATATTTTAGGGGCAGATCAAATAAAATATAAGCATGTACTACGCAAATTCTTAAAAAAAATCTACACGCTAGTTTTCGAGAAAATTGCATTTAACTAAAAAAAATCAAAACGAAAAAAGTGCACCCTGTTTGTCCTAGAAATACAACCACCAAAACGCGTTTAATTTACGCGCCAAAATAAGGTGCTGTGATTGGTTGGTTGTTAGTGTGCGTGCCGTGTAAGTGAATCCTGTCTACGTGGCGGAACGTCAGTCGGGTCAGTCAAAGAATGTTCTCGTAATTAATTAAAAAGTTTGTTTGAAAATGAAAAAAAAAATGTAGCGTGTCGATTTTTTTAAAAATGCCTTAGATGTTTTTCTTATACATATTTACGCATGGCCTTAAAATATTTGCAGTGAATTTAATAGGACCTTATATATATATATTAAATATTTATATATATTTATAGTCATAAATATGAAAACTTAAGTACCAACTGATTTTACTAGGAAATAACTGTGCAATTTAGATTTAAAAATAACGAACGATTTAGCGTGACGGACGTCATACGGCAACTCTTTCCACAGATGAGAAGCCCTTGAGACGAACGATTCCCTAGAGTAGGGGAGACCGAGGGGAATCGGATCAGAGGGGTGTTGGATCAGCTTTGTTTTCTCGAAAAGTAGAACCGTTAGCGAGCAGACTACAATGCAAGTGTGCCTATTTCTGTCCCTTGGTGACCCCTTAGTTAGCGTCCCTGACCAATCGCGCGCATTTTGTTTTTATTGGATCATCGTCAAAAAAATCGACAAAAGTAAGTTTTCTGCTGTTTTTCGACAGTCTTATATTTTGGAGGTGCTTTTATATTTTCATTTAAGATTGATACGATATGAAACCTTACAAATTAAGGATTCAAATGGTACCACTGGTACGTCTTGGTTCTCTGTGGTTTTATCTCAGCTTATTTTTTTTTTCAAACTGGCCCGATTTTTCGTACCGAGGGGTGTTGGATCAGGCCGATCCAACACACCTCGGTAAAATTTTGTATGGTTAATTTAATAGACGTACACGAACACTACGCGTGTTGTGCCGGCCGGGTGTAAATAGGTGTTCAGAGGCACCACGCGCTGTGACTTGTAACCGGAGTACGTTATTAATAATTTGGTATCATTCTCACTCTCATTGTCATTGTCATTCTCATTGTCATCCTCATCCTCATCCTCATCCTCATCCTCTTCCTCATACTCATCCTCATATTCATCCTCATCCTCATCCTCATCCCCATCCTCATCCTCATCCTCATCCTCATCCTCACCTCATCCTCATTTTTTTTACTTTGACATTGACTCGGACTCGGACTCGGACTCGGACTCGGACTCGGACTCGCACTCGGACTCGGACTCGGACTTGGACCCGGACTCTCCGACTTTCACTTGCACTTTCGTTTTCACTTTCACTTTCATTTTCACTATCACTTGAACGACTCGGTGTCCCACACGAAAAGAAGAACTATCACTTTTACCAAATTTCAGCTTTCTAGCACTTCAGGTTGTATCCGAACATTTTCATGATCATCAGTGAGTGAGTGTGCCAGTGAGTAAAGAAATCGGCGTTTTTTTAGATATCCATAAATTCAAAAGTATTAAAGCTATGTAATTAAAAATTTGCATGTTTAATAAGGTTACTATCCAAAAGATATCCTAAGGATTTGATCGATCTGGTATATCGAAAACTAAAGTTATGAGAGTTCAAAAAAACGACTAAGCACTTCGAGGAAAGGTAGTTAATGCCCTCGCGCTTCGCTTGGCTCGACTTGGAGGGGGCACTCCCGTGCCCCTAGATAATTCTTCACACTTAATTATTTGGCTAATTTTTAGTAAATACACTTCAATTTTCAAGTAAGCCTTTTTTTAAATTACATTAATATAAAATGATCCAACACCCCTCTGTACCTGATCCATCACCCCTCGGTATGAGGGGTGTTGGTGATCCTAAATGACTTGCTCGACTAAAGTTGAGTTTTTATTAAAGGGTTTATACTTATATTTCTAACGTGTATATCATTTGAAAGCTAATAAAATTTGCTATCGATTGGTGTAAACAAAAACGATTTATCTTTACAGAATTTTGTGTTACGAAGCAAAATGTTAAAAATGATCCAACACACCTCGGTCTCCCTTACCCCGACTGAGAGAGGGCTCGTGGAACGCGTAGCAAATTATCGCTCTTGGAGCGAACATTTCGGCCATGGTCATCACCCAGGTAATGGAAACACTCCTTCAAGTAGGGAGGGGAACGAGGATCGTATAGTACCTTGTGCAGGAGAAGAAGTATATGCTCATTCCGACGCAACCTGATAGGGAGCCACTTTAAGCGGTTCCTGTACTCTGACACGTAATCAAACTTGCGCAATCCGTAAATGAATCTTATGCAGATGTTCTGTAACCTTTGGAGCTTGTCAAGGAGATCCTCATTGAGGTCAGGATAGCAGACATCTGCATAGTCTAGAATAGGAACGAGGAGAGATTGCGCAAGTTCGATCTTGGTCTTTATAGGGAGCAGATTCTTCCATCTTTTAAGTGAACCCAAAGATGCGAAAATCTTACGGCTAACTTGTGATACCTGGTGAGACCAAGATAAGGTTGTGTCGAAAAACACACCCAAATTTTTTACCACTTTGCTGAAGGGTAAAGCGACACCATTAAAAGTTAAGGGAGGAGCATTGCCATAGTCCACAGAAGAAGATGTGTGCTTCCTGCGTGACTTGTGCTGAAATGGCAGATTTGCCACCTAAGTCGGCTTATATTCCTTGGTCCTGGCCTACTGAGCCTTTTGAGCGAATAAATATTGATTTTTTTACGTAAGTATAAAAATAATACCTATTTAATAGTAGTAGACGGACATTCAAAATGGATCGAGGTCTTTTATATATGCCAACAACCACGGCAAAAAACACAATCAGCAAATTAAAAGAATTATTTTCCCGTTTCGGTGTACCACGAAAGTTGGTTTCCGATAACGGACCACCCTTTACGAGCGAGGAGTTTGTTACATTTTTGAATAAAAATGCAATTAAGCACGTCACCTCGGCTCCGTATCATCCGTCGTCTAACGGCGAAGCAGAGAATGCTGTTCGTTTTGTTAAAAGGGCGTTTAAAAAGGCAGAAAAAGAAAACGTACCGAATTTTGATTTTCTACAAAGGTACCTAATGGATTACAGGAACGGTTAACACCCTACAACGGGTGAAGCGCCAGCTAGGCTTATGTTAGGGCGAGACGTAAGGAGTAGGTTAGATTTACTCAAAAATAATCTGTTACAAAAGGTGTCTTATAAACCTAATGTGGAATGTAATAAATAACAATACCCAAAAACGTCAGTGGCAGGAAGGCGACTCGGTGTGGATTCGCGACTTTAGAGTAGGTAGGAAGTGGGCAAAAGGGGTCGTTAAAAACAGGAAGGGTATTATTATGTATGAAGTTGAGACTAAGGATGGTTTTATTTGGTCACGCACGTCACACAGATCAGTTGCACACGCGTTTAGAAACAGCTGCGTGTTATAGTAGAAAATATTTTTACGGGAATTGTGACACATAACCTAGAGCTAGCCAAATTTTTACCACGAATAGAGTGGCCCTAGATGATCATTTTAAGATGTGGAGGAAAAAAAAATTCAGACAGGGGGCGCGGGGGGAGGGCGTCAAAGGGGGTAACTAACGCATTTCTATGATAATTTTTTAACGGGCTCATTTAAGTGAGAATAGCAAGTTTGGTGTCATTTTCATATAAAAGAAACACAAAGAATTCATTTCTGAGGCTTAAAAAGTATGATTCCATACTAAAATATTATTTATTTAACAATTGAATGACCATCAATTTTCAAAAAATATTTTCAACACGTTATATTTTATTAAAATCATTGGTCTGTATGAACACAAAAAATACTATAACATAGCTTATTATATGTAGTTTACAAAAATATACAATAATTGTATACTATTCATACAAAAAGTATAGACAAAAAAATCAAGAGCATGTGTAGAAACTGATGCGCACGATGCTCTGGGGTCAAGTTACTATTTGGCTCAATAAATGCGACAAGTACCTATGTAGTATCGTTTTTATAGAAAGCAAATACAAGGAATTCATTTTTGATGCTTAAAACGTATGATTCCATACATAAAAATATAATATATAACAATACAATTACAAGCAATGTTGGGTATAGAAAAAACTTTAACTCGTCATATTTATTAAAAACTTTCATTCATATAATCATCTAGTTTACAAAAAATTACTTTAAATGGTTGCATACTTTTGAAATATTAAAAAAACGCATTGTGAAACAATTTAAGCAGTACCTACTTAGGTACTCCAGACATAGCAAGCTAGCGATGCGATGCATGAGCGATAATTTTTACAGGTTTGTTAATGTATTCTGGTTGAGCGAAGGTAGAGTAGAATAAATAGATTACCTTACTTCTTTTGACCCTTAAATGCGCAACTTTTTCTATTTTTACCAAATTTTAGTATTTAATAGCAAAATGTTTATAAAACACGGGAAAAATATTTAAAAAAATATTTTTGTATTATTTGGATTTATTTTATTACTTTTTCTCTAAACTGGCGTTTTTTTATTATTCTTATATTTAAGAAAATAATTAATATTAAAAACTTATTTAAAATTTATTCTATTATTTGTTTTTAACTTGAACTTATCTTTTTTATTTTGACTTTCTATCTAGTAAGGTGATTTTTTTTCGAATTTTTCAAAAATGTTCAGTTTCTGATTGTGCTGACCGTTTTTAGTGTAGTCTGGATATTTTTAGCAAATAATGTAATAATGAAACATCTAAAATATGTATATAATTATTTTTCTGACTTTAACTTTCTTTATCAGTTTGTTAAATCTTTTTGACTGAATAAAACGAAAAAATATTATTTTAAGTATTAAAAAAAATACAATGTGAGTGTTGCAGTTCTGCAACAGTGCGCATTTAAGGGTTAAAGAATATGTAAATTAGCCGGTTGTCGGCCAATCTTGCGAACTTTTGACTTTAAGATAATATATTTGTATCAAAACGTGGGAAGAGAAATATGCAAAAAAATATTTTGAGCTCAGCAGATATTATTGTTTTTGCTATGAATTAGCATTTTATTATAAACTGCAAGAAAAAAGAGTAAATAAATAATATATCCGAAAATAGCTGTTTAGGGGGTTCTCGGCCACTTCATTCAGTTTTCGGCCGTTATATCAACTACTTCTCGGCCAGGGCCACCTTGCAACTCTTTGAAAAATAACCCTTGTTCTCTTGACGTTAGAGTAAGTTTTTTATTGAAAGAGACAAAAAGGTATTTAATTAACATATTTTTATTCAAATGGATGAGAAAGGTGATGAAAATTGTATATCAATGCGCAGACCGAACCCATGAAGCATCATTTTTGGAATTGGGTACACTTGTTTCTATTAACATAAGCAGTTAACATAAGCAGCATTGTTTTTATCATATAAACATCGTTTTTATCGTGGCCGAAAATATAATTTATTATAGTCACTTTTTCAGCCGTCTTTTATTCTTTAAAGAATACTAGGATAATCTATTTATTCTGCTTCGCTCAACCAGAATAAATTAACTAACCTTTAAAAAATATCGCTCATGAATCGCATCGCTCGCTCGCTTTGCCTGGAGTACCACTAAGGACTTGACATGATATGTAATGTCATGCAAAAAAGGGAACGATAAAGCCAGAAAGCAGCTGTTCTTTCTTTTCTCTAAACTCAGAAGTCCCGCACCGTTGAAAACATGCACCCAACGATGGCAGTACTCAAGTCTGGACACAAGCATTAGTAAAAGCTCTAGACATGCCTGAACCATCTGATTGGGGACGGAAGAAGGACAGGGACGAGTGGCAGCCACTTTAGACTTCATGTGGAAAAATGTTAAGGTGTGGCTGTGAAAAAATAATGCACCGGTAGGTGCAAATACGGGAAAGCTGCACTGGTTGAGTTATACAACTCAAGAATCACCTGCTTGTTGTGATCCTCGTTAAAGCAGACGCTGTTAATCATAACATAATTTTATTCTTATCTACCATTAAAAAAAGCAAATATCTCAAGACAGAAACATTTAAGTGACTTTGTTTCAAATAAACCTTTCCTTAGCTCTAAAAGACTTATTCAATATTACTGAAAAAAAAGAGCTTTTGTCCCACTTTCACTTGTATGGGAGGGGGTCCACATTTGATATAATTTCATGTCGATAGCTCTAAAACTGACGAAGATATAAGAGCGCGGCATACAGACAAACAGACAGACTTGACGAAATGATAAGGGACTACGAAATCCTAAAAAGAAAGATAATGTATTTATTCTACCCTTTTTTCTCTAGTCAAAGATTCTACCTTACCTGCCTGCGCTCAACCAGAAGAATACATTAACTAACCTGTAAAAATTATCGCTCATGCATCGCTCGCTCGCTTGCTATGTCTGGAGTACCAAAGTAGGTACTGCTTAAATTGTTTCACAATGTGTTTTTAATATTTAAAAAGTACACAACCATTAAAAGTAATTGTAAACTAGATGATTATATGAATGAAAGTTTTTAATAAATATGACGAGTTAAAGTTTTTTCTATACCCAACATTGCTTGTAATTGTACTCGTATTGTTATTATTATCGTATTGAAATATATTTTTATGTATGGAATCATACGTTTTAAGCATCAAAAATGAATTCCTCGTATTTGTTTTCTATAAAAACGATACTACATAGGTACTTGTCGCATTTATTGAGCCATTAAAAATAGTAACTTGACCCCAGAGCATCGTGCGCATCAGTTTCTACACATGCTCTTGATTTTTTTGTCTATACTATTTGTATGAATAGTATACAATTATTGTATATTTTTGTAAACTACATATAATAAGCTTTGTTATAGTATTTTTTGTGTTCATACAGACCAATGATTTTAATACAATATAACGTGTCGAAAATATTTTTTGAAAATTGATGGTCATTCAATTGTTAAATAAATAATATTTTTGTATGGAATCATACTGTTTAAGCATCAGAAATGAATTCTTCGTGTTTGTTTACCATGAAAATGACACCAAACTTGCTATACTCACTTAAATGAGTCCGTCAAAAAATTATCATAGAAATGCGTTAGTTGCCCCCTTTGACGCCCTCCCCCCGCGCCCCCGGACTGAATTTTTTTTCCCTCCACATCTTAAAATGATCATCTAGGGTTACTCTATTTGTGGTAAAAATTTGGTTAGCTCTAGGTGATGTGTCACAATTTTTGCCCTTTTGTAGGGAACGTATCTTCTACTATTAGTGTATTATGTAATTAGTGGACTGCGGTTGTATACATAGGTTTTGGCCGTGTGATAAGTGAAATAAACCACGATAATTATAACACTCGCGTTTTATTATAAATCAGTCAAGCGTTACTTTGTACAGTTGGAAATGCAAGAAGGAAGGAAACGTAATTTGACAACTTGTCAGAAATACCAACCTAACAGTAAACAGGATATTGGACGTACCAACACTGCGCAAGAGTTAAATACCGGCTCACGTGCTTCAGCGGTGTCAGCGCGCGCGGCATAGCTGATCGTTCAGATGCAGCACCACCTTATAATTCACCTCAGGGTACTCGTGATGTTGCCACTCGACGGGTCACTAAACCGGTTGTACGATTCGGTTTTGACGAATATTTTTAAGTTATTATAATTATAATATACCTACTAGTTAGGGTAGGGATAACCTAGTCTTTAGGTATGTTTTTTTTCTCTTTTGTCTTCATAATCCTAGGCTTGCAAATAAATGTATTAACTACTAGAAATACTAATAAATAACAAAGATTGGTTTAAATATAATTTAAAGGTACTCGTAGAATGTAATTGGTTAGTTTATTGATAGGTTGGTCGGTCATACATAAATTATAACTTTGGTAAGTACCTATTCTAGGCTTGCTATTTAGTAAAAAGTTAGTACCATATTTGGATAGTTACTATTTTTGTAAATTATTTAAGAAAACTGATTAATATGTTTCGTACATAATTATAAGGGGGTTTATTTCGGGGGGAAGATAATGAGGTATAGGTACTCTTATAAATTTGTATGTAGGTAGTCAGTCTACAATAAACGGTTGCTCGGATCGGACGCGTGTTTATTTTCTTATCCCTGGCCACAGACATCACAGTGTCCAGCTACGAGCTACGCACAACGATTTACTACAAGCTACGACTACGACATATTGACTACATGGGTGCTACGATTTTATCTTCCATATCCATACAAAATCGCCTCTCTCTCTTTCTTCGTGTGGGACACCGAGTCGTTTAACGACCCGATGAACTCTGGTGTCAGAGTTTTTCAACCGCCTGCTGCAAGTAGCAGGCCTCTGACATGGTTGTGTAACGACCGCCATCATAGACAGCAACCGGGACCGACGACTTACCGTGCCCATCCGAAGCATGGAACCATCTTGCTTTTCGGACAATCAGGTGGTTCAGCCTGCAATGTCCTAACCAGACTGGGAACAAATTCACAAAGTGATAAATATCAACTTTGTTAGTGACCCCACCGGGAATTAAACCCAAAATCTTCTGCGTGGCAGGCAGTCACCACTGCGTCACATTGGCTGTAAAAAAAAACGCCAATCAGCTGATTGGTTTACCTACTATGGGGGTTCAAATTTATTTTTGATATTTCGACCCACGTTCCATGGGGAAACTTGTTCAGTTTCGTGAGTACCTTGACCTCCTTTCGGCTTGTTATACCCTCTTTGTTACTCCCTGTATAACTCTACTCTTCTAGGACGTGCTAGGACTTCGATTTTATGTACAAACAAGATAAAATAAATAAAATGGTTGTTTGATTTCAAACATAACATAATTAAACTTGGATGGACAATATTGAACTAAATGTAATACGCAGTATGCAACTGAAATATATAATAAAGGTGAAATCAAACTCTAGATTGGAAGCTTGTGATACTTGGACGTATAAATTTTAACTTATAATGGATAAAAAGAGAGAAGAATTGAGAAAAAAAATGTCTAAGCTGCTCATAGCTACATTCATTGTAGCTGAGTTGAGCGCCGGGGTAGACTTGAGGTTTTCTGAAGCAATACCGAAGAAATACAGACTTTACGTAAAAATGATTTCTTTCGTTTGCAAGCTATTATTTTTGTCTTTATCATTGTTCTTGGTTTTTGGCAGGTATAATTTCGCCACTCTACTTATACCAGGCAGTAATCCATTTACAGACATTATCGACGAAATCGACATATTTTTATTCTTTGGTATAGCAGCTTTGCAATGTGTTTTCTATTCAATGATTATGATGTTCCAAAAGTATTCTTTGTTCGACTTCATAATAGACTTACAGATGATTGGTGATATGGTTTTGTTCAACCGTAGCGAAATTTTCGGGTTTGCAGTGCTTGTTTATCTCTATGGAATATTCATAGCTCAAACGGTACATACTTATAATTGGTGTAGTTTGGTGGTTGGATGGGACTG
The DNA here is from genome assembly GCA_024500475.1 of Phthorimaea operculella. NCBI lineage: Eukaryota > Metazoa > Arthropoda > Insecta > Lepidoptera > Gelechiidae > Phthorimaea > Phthorimaea operculella. The sequence goes on along the minus strand of JANFCV010000359.1, from coordinate 62,119 downwards.
CACAACTGTGTTACACCGGATTTATTACTTCGGTTTCTTTTTGCCTTGGCTATGCGAAGAGGCAGTTGCACTGAACCTACTTTTGGTCTACCTTAACTTTTACTGTTGTCTAAAATACGTAAGAAACTCTTTTGTAAAAACAAACGATGTTAAGACTTTAGAGAATAGGTTATTAGCCGCAGTCAATTCTTTCGATAAAATTAAAAGGCTATTCGATAAGATGGTGAGTTTGATGCAAATTGTATGACTTGCAGTGATCATTATTAATGTGATATGTTTTACGACAAACTTGCGAACCAAAGCGATGAAAACCCGCGATAAATTGAATACCTTTTTAAACACTTCCCATGTTGTACCTATTGATGGTTCTTGGTTATTTTACTTTGGATCTAACTTAATGAACCAAACCAACGCAATTATTTGAGGTTTTGAAATAACAACAATAACAATGTAGCTAGATTGTAGGTAGCCCAGTTGGTAGTGGCGTCGGCAGTACAGATGCCGAAGGTCGCAGGTTCAAATCCTGCCTGCGGTGGAAAATTTTGCAAGAGTTTTCCAAAAATTGTATACCTAACATGAGAAGTGTTTTGAAATGTGGTATTCAATAACAATGTAGTTTTTAAATCGTTCCAAAGGATTATTACTAGGATATTTCATTTTTGGTTCTAACTTAATGGAGGTCGAGGTGTGATTTAGTGTTTAACTTTTTTATTATTATTTTTTAGACATTAGCACAAGATATTTTGATTTTCGCGTTTTGTGTTGAAATTTCAAAGTACGATATAAAAACCTCGTGGTACGAATAAACGTACAGGTCTCTAAATCGTAATGATAGCAACTTTTTATTGAAAACGATTTTGTGACGAAAATACTTACTTATTTCAAAAAACTATTTCAGTATATCAGAACTTACTTGGGTTTTATGTTATTAATACATCTGCTTGTTGTTTTAGTTACTGGTTGAATTGATAATAGACGTACCAAAACTGCTGGGCATCGTTTGGGTAACATTGATTAACTTGAGAAATGGTGTAAGTATCGAGACGGTTTTTTTCTTTTGCATTCTTTCCTTTTATCGTGTGGGACACCAAGTCGGCGATCGACCCGACGACCTCTTATTTTCTCGAAATCTCGTATCTAAAAATTTTCGGGGGCGACAAAACGATCGATCGACAAATAGATGGGTTTCATTTTTCAAAAAACGTTCCTTCAGTCTTTTTTTTTAAGTTGTTTTAAAACTAACAACGATTAGGTACTAATAATAAATTATCCTCAGGTATCTTGGGGTGTCTTGGGGCAGGCTGAGACTGAAAATCAGCGCATCAGCGAAACGTGTTGCGCCGACCCCAAGTAATTGGGATAAGGGCAGGAAAATGATGATGTCCAATTAAATTAATATCTCAAATATTAAATTATTAGTACCGAATAGGTACTATTTAGTACCTCAAATAACAAAAATTGTACCTCTTAGTTTCAAAAGATATTTAAAAAAACTGTGGTCCCGCCATTTTGAGGTGAATCTAAATAGATACCTACTCAGTTAAATGTATATTTAGTACCTAAAGAAAACGTAATTTGATTCTGATTATTTCAAAGGAAGTCTGAGAAATAGTCGAAAATGCTGGTCCCGCCATTATGACGATTTCAAAAATTGCAAGAAAAAGTATTTAAGTACAATATGTTTCAGATTTTCAGACTTTGACCCTGTACACATTTAGTATCTACCTAATTTCTACGTACAGGTTTTTTTTACAGTCGCATAGGTAATTTTTAAGATATATAAAAAATATAATACAAATTAAGTCGCTTTTTGCGTTTTTCTGTCGTGGAATTCGCTAACTCCTCCTAAAGTACGCAACGGATTTTGATGCAGTTTTTGCAATAGATAGTGTGACTCAAGAGGAAGGTTTATATGTTGAATACCAATTTTTAAAACACTTCCCGTGTTAGGACAACGTGTGTTGATTAAAAAAAATACAATTTATCGTGGGTTTTCATCGCTTTGGCTACATCCAATAAGTAAAGGATGGATTAGTCGCTGGGAATTACTTAGTTGTAAAACTATCCTGGTAGATGAAGCCCTACCACGCGTTAGTGGTCAAGTCAAGATACACTTGCTTAAATCGCGGGCTTGAAGTGAGCCGCTGTAGCCCAATTGGTAGAGGCGTCGCCAGTACAGATGGCGAAGGTTCAAATCCAGCCTGCAGTGAAAATTTTGCAAGGTTTATATTTATATATATATGTACACATACCGGAAAAAGTCTTTTTTCAATTGCAGCGGGTTAAACCGCTAACGGGCCGCTAGTTTATTATAAAATATTATTTCGTACCTACATTATTAAATCTTTTTCATATTTCAGGCACCATTTTGGTCTAGTTTCGAAGACTTGATCTATGTTTTCTATTTCCTTTTTCAACTAACAATTCCCGCATGGATAGCCCACAAGGCCCACATCCAAGTATATGATATAAAAATGATTTTACATCAGACATTACTGCAACAAACAGGTTGTTAAATTATTGTTATTTTTTGCTACTAAATTATTACCTTTTATCTATGTTTGTGTGTAACGCCATATATGTACCTACTGGGTGAAATTTTACTACTGACCGATTGCCAAAACTTAAAACCAGCTAGTGATTGCCAACCTCAAGGAACATAGACCGAAATATGAAAAATAATTTTGGACGTCTCGCAGTAACTCAAATAAGCTGATCGGCAATATCGTATGGGCGGGCACAGAATAAATAACAGTACTAGGTACAGAAAATGCACTCGGCCATAGCAATACAAATATAAACCTATACGCGCGATAATAAAGTACAATTTCCCACGTGCCAGCATCGGATACCAACTTTTCATATAGCCTTCGAGCGCGCAAGCAAAAATGGCTGCGCGCGAGAGTTCGTCTGCCGCAGACCGCCTTGAAGGTCACAGCTAGAGATGGGCGGTGGGTATATACCCAATCTACCATTTGGGTATATACCTGGGTAATTGGTTGTAAAATACCCATATGTACCCAAATGGGTCAGTAGATTGAAAAACTATATTTTTTTCGTAATTTACATTATTTTTGATTTTAACCATCACGGTTAGTTACAAAATATTTATACTATGATTGATAATTTATAGAGGGCCTTGTAGGAGAAAAGAATCAATTTGTATTTTTTCATATTTTGACCTATGTTCCTTAGGGAAAGTTGTTCAATTTCATGGGCTGGTTTATCCTTTCAAATATTTGCAGTTATTTTTTTACAACTTATACGTGTGTACTTGACGGTTTGCCGAAAACTTTGTGGGCATGAAACTAAACAACTTTTTCTATGAAGGCCATGATGGCAAACGAGAAATTTTTTTCGACTGCCCATACATTTTTATCTACCCAACTATTTGGGTACATACGGGTATTTACCGGGTACGTATGGGTATTTACCGGGTAGTTGGGTAAATACACGGGTACGTGCCCATCTCTAAGTGTGGCGCGCTTTATGAAAAGTGTGTGTTATTTTTACCTCTCTGAAGATGTTGACTATTGTATTGGTATGTTTTCAGGAGACGATGTGGCTATCCTCCGCATGTTGGGCTACCTGGAGGCTCGGCAGCTGGACCACAAGCTGTGGGGGGTGATCGCGGTGGACCTGCATCTTCCCGTCGCCTTAATCAGCCTCTGCACCACTTACGTTATTGTTCTTATTCAATTCACTCACGTTATAGATTGAATACCCAAATTTAAAACACTTCCCGCGTTAGATAGGTATACAGTTCTTGGAAAAATAGCAAATTTTTTTTAGAAGTAGAAAGTATTTTATTTTATTTACTTGTTTTCACTGATTTAGTAGTTTAGCAGTTAGGCAGGTTCGGTACACTTTATATCCAGCTCACCATCTGCCACAATACCTGGCTCCGGCACAATGTCTTATGAACAGGGCGTTTTATTCTTACAAGGAATTCATATTCATGAAAATAACGCAATGTAATAATTGAACCACACACAGCAATTTTTTATTATAAAATTAATGATTTATTGAACTGTTTTACCAATAAAGATGCTACATGATTTTTTGTTCTAACAAAACATCTTGCGCCGACCCCAACAGATTTGGGATAACGGCAGGAAGATGATGATGATGTCTATATCTATGTTTATAATCTTGTTTGTTTGTGGTTGTTCGATTAAGTTAGGACCTAGGAAGGACTTAATTTTAAAGTAATACTGTAACACTACGAATCTATCTTGTATAACGTAACTTATTCTGTCAAATGACGTCACGGGATACGGAAGTTGTTGTACTACACGCCCCTTGCAAGCGCCATGTTGCGTGCGCGTCGCGTCGGCCATGCCGCCGCTCGGGCAATCAGTCAGAAATCAGAAATCAGAAATCAGAATATATTTATTGTTAACTGTGTTGGTACAAGGATCTTACAATAACAAATAGTTTCAACAGTTTACCTATTTAGGTGTACAATAATCATTTTAAAAAAATATTATCAAGCATAGTTGAATAATATTAAGTTAGTGTTACATGTTTCTTATTTAAATGACTTATTATGAAATTCATTTAATTCGTAATATTCTTCATTAATTAAAAATGCTTTCAATCTTATTTTAAACAAATTACCATCCAACGATTTTAAAGAAGCTGGCAAATGATTGTATACCTTCAATCCAGTAACAATTACACTTTTATACATAATACTTCCCTGAGCCCGAGGGACAAAAAGATTATGTAGATACCTAGATCTGACATTGGGCTTCACCGCAGACAGTTTGACGAAATAGGTCATGTTGTTTCTAATAAACAAGCATGTTTCAAATATGTGAATTCCGGTCAGTGTTAATAGTCCTTCTTTCCTAAAAGTGCCCCTTAAAGACTCGACGCTATAAATACCACATAGTGCTCGTACACATCTTTTCTGCAGTATAAAAGTGGATTCAACATTTACCGAATTGCCCCAAAATATTACACCGTAGGACAATATTGGGTACACATTACCATAGTAAGCACTTTTTGCAGTTTCTTTAGATGCAACATTCGAAAGTATGCCCAATGCGTAACATTGACTCGCAAGTTTTTTGTTAACTTTATTAATATGTGCCTTCCAATTCATGTGCTCATCTACGTTCAAGCCCAAGAAATTAATTTCCTTCACTTCGGCGATTTTATTTTCAGAAATCGTTATATTATGATTATTTGTAATTTTATTGTAGTTTTTAAATGAAACATAATTAGTTTTACTACTATTAAGCTTTAAATTTAAGGAATCTAGCCTGTTTAGTTTCGCATCATGTACACGCGCGAATGCGATTTGAGTTTCGCGCCATTTCGTCTGACACCGGCTGCTCGGTCGACGCCATCTTGCTTCTCGTTGTGCGACCCCCGCGAATCACGCGGCCGCCGGCGATATAACCTCTTCCTTGACTCTCGCTCGACCCATGCGCGCCGCGGACCGGTGTTAGGCACATATTTTTAATCCTATACAATATCGGATTGTTAGGTGGATTTCTCATACGGGGAGAAATCTTTTAGTTTTCGCGTCTTGTACAGCGAACTCTTTCGCTGTCGCAAACAATAGTGTGCGGGAGAAATCTTTTGTTATTTGCGTGTTAAAAACATTAAGTTTAAACATTGAGTGATATCTATATTTGATGTCGAACTGAACAATAGTGGTGGTGAAGGTCTTCGGTTGAATATTGGAGTGGCGGATTGCAGTCCAGAGCTGGTATCCAGTGGCAGTGAGTCATAGTGTAATGATTTTCCCCTCCTATGTGCTCCAAAATTCCCAGATACCTCTTCCCGTCACACTTTGACTCATAAGGGAACGGCGGCGACATACTTGCCAAACGGTAAGCAATTCGCTGTTAGTTTTGTATAAGTACGTTATTTGGAGTGATTTAGCAACATTACGTGGAGGTCACCAACTTGATGACCTTTAGTACACCCGGAACTTTGATACATTTACTTTAGATATGAGCTGCAGTAGTGCGGTAAAATATTAGTCATCTTGTAGGAGATTAAGGGCCGTTGCAGACAAATCCCAAAATTTCTCGGCCGGAAATTTTCCGGAACGAAAATTTTCTCATTAAATTTATTTTATTTAGCTATAGTAAGGAGCACTACGAATCGTAGTCAAATGTTGTTCCGAGGCTGATCGACCATTTAGTTTTAGATTTTAAGACAACTTTAATTTGCTTCCACTGCGCTAAGATCAGCTTCGGAATCAAACATTTTTTGGTAGCAGAGCGTGGTTAGTTAATTGTAACATATTAAGCGTGTTTTTTATACTACCCACATATTTTATTAATTTGAAAAATATTGTTTCGGTTTTTTTTGTGACTGTATTGTATGCCCAGTGAACGGTACCTTATCGGTAAGGTCTAGGCCAGTCAACTAACATTTATTTTGCGGTATTTGTATTGGTTTTTCGTTTTTATTAAGTCGAGTATCTAAAAGTTGGTAACATGGCTCCCTCGATCGCCAGGTATAAGGCTGCTATAAAGACAGAATTAAGGTGGTTTACTACCACAGCGGCAGTGATCGGCCGCGAGGACCGGGAGGACGCGCTCTTGAAAAGTGCACTACAGGTAGATGAACGGGTTCGGGTTGTGTCGGAGCACCTCACAGAGTGCATCATGCTCCTTGAGGAGACTCCTAACCCTGAAGATCAGGAGCTGGTCGAGGCCGATGTAAGCCAGTGCTTGGAGCTGGCACAGGACATTGAGCAGGCAGCTGCGGACATAACTAGGCGACGTGACGGACAGGGAAAGCCATTCCGTGGTAAAGTAGGACAAGGATTACAGGTGCCTCTTCCGCCTGTTACGGTACCAGTCTTTGGAGGCGATTACGCCGACTGGCCGGCGTTTGAGGACCTGTATAGCAGCGTGGTCCACACACGGACGGACATAACGCCAGCGTACAAGATGGCTCAGCTGATGTCCAGGCTACAAGGAGAGCCTCATGAATTGCTGACGCATTTGGCTGTCTCGGATAGCAATTATGAGGTGGCGTGGAAGATCCTTACCGACCGGTATCGGAACAAGCGCCTGATTGTAGACAGGCTGTTGGACCAGTGGCTGTCAATACCAACCATAACGCGAGGTACGGACCTCCGCGAGAAAATCTTCCACCCAGTCAGCGTCGCGGTCAGCGCACTAGAGCGACAGGGTTTGCCAGTGGCGGGCTACGGTTATATCTTGGTCCACACAGTGCTTCGCCGCCTGCCGAGCGAAATGGTCGCTCGATTCGAGCAGCTCCATGGGGGCAAGTCCTCGGACCACCTCCCGACCTACGAGGATCTGAAGTCGTTCCTCGAGGCCGAAAGCAGGCGAGTGGACGTCCAGGCTGGTGAAGCCCCTCGCAAGGAGACCTCTGCCCCTCGCCACCCGGAACGGCCGGGTGCACCGGCGCGAGGAGGCAACAGTAGGCAACCCAGGCGGTACAACACCGCATTGGAATCAGGGTGTGCCTACTGCAGGGAGACAGGCCACAGGGTAACAGCGTGTCAGGAGTTTGTTGCGCAGCGGGTTCAGAGGAGACGGGGTGTGGCACAGCAGAGGCGTTGGTGTTATCGTTGCCTGGGGCCGCATCAGGTGCGAGAGTGCCCTTCAAGCACCAACTGTAGGTACTGCCAGGGTGCACACCATCCGCTGCTCTGCATGAATCGCTCCGGAGATGCCGGGGGCAGCGCTGGATCGGGTCAGCGAAGGGAGCCTGCCCACCAAAGGAGGGAGCAATGCTCCCCACCCCCTCCAAGGAGGAGCCCACCTCCGCATCGGTCACAGGGACAGGCAGGGGGACGTCAACAGACGGAGCCCACTTCCCCAAGGACGTGGGGACGATCTCCACCACGGCAGCAGGTGCCGGATTGGGGAAGAACGGCACAGGAACATGGCCAAGGACACCCATCCCAGGTACGGGATCCAACGGGCGGGTGTCAGGAGAGCACTAGGCAGCCACCAGGGTACATGCAGTATTCTGCGGGCTTGAGCCACCTGGTTGGGTCTCAAGACCCACGCATGCCTCCGCCTATGCCTGAGTGCCCGCGGCTACAGGCGCAACCTCGGTACGGACGTTTGCCGTTGGGGTACTATAGAGCTCCAGCCATGGCCTTTATGGGCAGACCTCCCTACCAGCAGGAGTGGGACCCATACACAGGTTTGGGTAGCGAGGGGATACCCCCGCGGGACGCGGCCTCACCGCGTCTAGATTCCCACTAGGTAATCGCCGCCTACTCATCAGCTTCGGCTCCCCGTCCAATCACGGTACTTTTGCCAACGGCTAAGGTTTGGGTATGGGGATACGGTGGCCGGACCATTCAAGTAAGAGCCCTACTGGATACAGGGGCTCAGGGATGTATAGTATCGAGTAAGCTGGCGAGTAGGCTAGGCCTAAATGTACAGCCAAGTGCAGATAAAGCTGTAGGCATCGGGGGCCTAAATGTGCCTGACATTCGGGGTCAGACGAACTTTGAGTTCACATTAGGTAGCACATGTACAGGGGTCAGCTATCAAGTCTCAGCCGTGGTGCTGGATGAAGTGGTTGGGAAACTCCCTCAGGTTAGGTTACCACCAACGGTACGAGGGTTAACCACAGGTTTGGAGTTAGCTGATCCTGATTTTGATACTCCTGGTACGGTGGACGTACTTCTCGGGTCAGACGTCCTCGGAAGATTATGGTGCGGTAGGAAGAAGGTACTCCAGGAAGCTGGTTTGGTGGCCGTAGATACCACAGGGGGGTATGTTGTTTTCGGCCCAGTTTGGAGACCTCAGGACCTACCAGAAGGGATACGGTCCTCTATGGTAGTGTGCTGTCAGAGGTGCTGCAGAGGTTTTGGGAGTCTGAAGAGCGCCCACGGCGGACAGACGGAAGCCAGAGGATGACGAGTGCGAGTTGTTCTATCAATACAACACTGCGAGATGCCCGTCAGGCAGATTCGTGACCAGGCTACCTTTTCTCCCAAACCGCCCCGCTTTAGGTAGTTCGCGACAGCTCGCGGAACGGAGACTGCTCGCAATGGAGCGGAAGATGAGGCGAGACCCAGCACTTCGGCAGAAGTATATAGAATTCATGCGGGAATATATTCAATTGGGCCACATGTCGGTGTCCAGCCTGGATTGGAGGTGTGTCGAGCATTATTACATTCCACACCTGGCTGTCTTGAAGTCACCTGAGGCGAAAATACGGGTGGTGTTTGACGGTTCTGCTCCTACCTCGAATGGTGTGTCTGTGAACCAATGTTTGCACGCGGGTCCTAAATTGAACCGGGACATTGTGGACATTCTCACAGACTTTCGTTTACACCAGGTAGCGTTCGTCGCAGACGTCAAAATGATGTTTCGCCAAACCATGATACATCCGGATGACCGTCGGTATCAGCTGATTTTGTGGCGTGAGAGCCCAGATGAGCCGATGGTCACATACGAACTTAACACGGTGACGTATGGACTTAAGCCAAGTCCGTATTTGGCAGTACGTACGCTGCGAGAGTTGGCCGCACAGGAAAGGGTAAGATATCCTCGAGCCGCAGCAGTACTGGATCGCGACGTCTACGTGGACGATATCTGCACGGGTGCTGATAGCGTGGAGCAGGCGCTAATTCTACGAGACGAGCTGATCGCGATCATGGGTTCAGGAGGTTACGAGTTGCGGAAATGGTTGTCCAGTTGCCCAGAGCTCCTGGCCGGTTTGCCAGGCGAGTTCCATCAGGACCCGCACCTCTTTGAGAACCCGGACAATCCAAACACGTTGGGCATCCTCGGGGTGCAATATAGGCCAACGCATGACGTATTCACGTACAAGATTGAGCCCGACCTTTTGGAGAAAATTTGGACTAAGCGGTCGGGACTGTCGACAATCGCTAGAACGTTCGATCCTAACGGATGGATCGCCCCAGTTACGTTCATGGCGAAGTGCTTTTTACAAAGGTTGTGGCTAGCCAACTTAGGATGGGACGACCAACTCTCCGGAGAGTTGTTGAAGGATTGGCTCAAGTTTGTGACCACCTTACCAGGGATTGTGCACATCGCGATACCCCGCAAGTTAGTCCCATCGGCGGGATGTAAGGCTACCCTACATGGGTTTTGTGACGCCTCGGAGCGAGGGTACGCGGCAGCTGTATACCTTCGGACAGCAAGTTCAACGGGAACTGTGGACGTGCGTCTGGTTATGGCCAAAAGTAAGGTGGCACCAGTCAGAACTAGATGGACCATCCCCAAGTTGGAATTGGCAAGGGCAGTTCTTCTAGCGCGCTTGCTAAATCATGTAACATGCAATCTGCGTGGTACCATCAACTTGGATGAAACGGTGTACGCGTGGACCGACAGTCGGATAGTTCTGTGCTGGTTGCAGACGTCGGTACATACACTTGAGGTTTTCGTGGCAAATCGGGTGTCACAGATTACGGGGTCGGAAACTCCGTTAGTGTGGAGGCACGTACCGGGAGAATGGAACCCAGCGGACTGCGCATCGCGCGGGTGCAGGGCCCCTGATTTGGTGAGTCACCCACTGTGGTGGGGACCTCAATGGCTAACTGAGTCGCCGCAGGAATGGCCATTCAACGAGTGCAGGGCGCCGCTTGGGCCACCTGATCGAGGTTTGCGAGTGAACGCGGGGCAACTCGTACCGAAGTCTAACCCAGCTTTCTTGCTGGAACGAGGGAGCTATACCCCTCGACAAACTTCTTGGGGTGACAGGTTGGATCAAACGGTTCGTGAACAACTGCAGGAAGCCTCAGGCAGAACGGAACTTTGCACCTGTCCTCTCGCCCGCGGAACGGAACGCGGCTCTATGCTCATTAGTTAGAGTCGTCCAGGCGGAACATTTTGAAGAGGAGGTCAGGCTGCTCAGGGATGGACGTGGAAAGCTGAAGGGAGGAATTGTGCGCCTCAACCCATTCCTGGATGAGCAAGGTATGCTCAGGGTTGGAGGCAGACTTCGAACGCTAGCCTGCCCTTTTCGGCGCGGCATCCACTGTTACTTCCAAAAAAGGGACCCTTAGTTGAGCTCTTAGTCAGGGATCGTCATGAGAAAAACTCGCACGCGGGCTGCAATGCGCTATTGGCCATCCTACAGCGCGAGTTCTGGATCTTATCGGGACGACGAACGGTACGTAGCGTTGTGTTTAGGTGCTTGCCTTGTTACCGTTTGAAGGCAGCCACAATGCAGCCACAGATGGGAGATCTTCCACCGGACCGGGTGACGGAGGCCTGGACGTTTGCAGGTGTGGGAACGGATTTCGCAGGCCCTTTCATGGTAAAGGCATCACGCCTGCGGAACGCAAAGTCTATCAAGGCGTACTTGTGCGTGTTCGTGTGCCTAGCCACCAAGGCCGTCCACTTGGAGCTCGTGGCCGACCTCTCTACGGAGGCCTTTTTGGCAGCGCTGGAGAGATTTACGTCGCGACGAGGGCGACCAGCGCTGATCAGGTCGGATTGTGGTACCAACTTTAAGGGTGCTGATCGGTGTATGAAAGAAATTGTAACGTTCTTAAGGGAGAACGAAGAAGCCATTAGCATGGGCCTCTCCCGTCAGGGCATTACCTGGGTGTTCGATCCACCAGCGTGCCCTCACTGGGGTGGTATTTTTGAAGCGGTTGTAAAGTCCGCTAAGACGCATTTGTTGCGCGTCGTAGGGTTAACAATTTTGACTTTCGAGGAGCTGGCAACCGTGTTTTGTAAAATTGAGGCTGTACTCAATTCGCGTCCTTTGTGTCCGCTCAGCTCTGACCCAACTGATTTAGAGGCCCTGACGCCAGGGCATTTCTTAATTGGCCGCCCACTTAACGCCTTGCCGGAATATCCCTTTACGGAGGTGAATAGCAATCGTTTGTCGCGTTATCAGTTGTTGCAGCAAATGACTCAAAACTTTTGGAAGCGTTGGTCGCTTGAGTACTTGCACATTCTGCAGCAACGCCTTAAGTGGACGGACAGGACTGAACCCCCCTGCATTGGGGATCTCGTTCTGGTTAAGGATGCCAACCTACCGCCACTGCGTTGGCGCCGGGGGCGCATTCTCAACCTGTTTCCGGGTAGTGATGGCACTCCTCGAGTTGCAGAAGTTCAGGTGGGGGATTCAGTTCTTAAGCGAGCAGTAGCTACATTATCACGCCTGCCATGCATTGAGCGGACCGATGGGTCGGTCCGGGGCGGGTGAATGTTTAGTTTCGCATCATGTACACGCGCGAATGCGATTTGAGTTTCGCGCCATTTCGTCTGACACCGGCTGCGGTCGACGCCATCTTGCTTCTCGTTGTGCGACCCCCGCGAATCACGCGGCCGCCGGCGATATAACCTCTTCCTTGACTCTCGCTCGACCCATGCGCGCCGCGGACCGGTGTTAGGCACATATTTTTAATCCTATACAATATCGGATTGTTAGGTGGATTTCTCATACGGGGAGAAATCTTTTAGTTTTCGCGTCTTGTACAGCGAACTCTTTCGCTGTCGCAAACAATAGTGTGCGGGAGAAATCTTTTGTTATTTGCGTGTTAAAAACATTAAGTTTAAACATTGAGTGATATCTATATTTGATGTCGAACTGAACAATAGTGGTGGTGAAGGTCTTCGGTTGAATATTGGAGTGGCGGATTGCAGTCCAGAGCTGGTATCCAGTGGCAGTGAGTCATAGTGTAATGATTTTCCCCTCCTATGTGCTCCAAAATTCCCAGATACCTCTTCCCGTCACACTTTGACTCATAAGGGAACGGCGGCGACATACTTGCCAAACGGTAAGCAATTCGCTGTTAGTTTTTGTATAAGTACGTTATTTGGAGTGATTTAGCAACATTACGTGGAGGTCACCAACTTGATGACCTTTAGTACACCCGGAACTTTGATACATTTACTTTAGATATGAGCTGCAGTAGTGCGGTAAAATATTAGTCATCTTGTAGGAGATTAAGGGCCGTTGCAGACAAATCCCAAAATTTCTCGGCCGGAAATTTTCCGGAACGAAAATTTTCTCATTAAATTTATTTTATTTAGCTATAGTAAGGAGCACTACGAATCGTAGTCAAATGTTGTTCCGAGGCTGATCGACCATTTAGTTTTAGATTTTAAGACAACTTTGATTTGCTTCCACTGCGCTAAGATCAGCTTCGGAATCAAACATAGCCATAACACCACTTTTGATAACGTTTGATTTATTTCGTTTTCAAACTGGGAATCACTCATAAGACCCTTCCTTATGAATATAGTTGAATCATCTGCATACAAGATACATAAATGGTTAACAATTGATGGTAGTTCATTTATATAAACTAAGAATAAAAGCGGGCCGAGAATGCTGCCTTGTGGCACTCCCATTGAAACCGTTTTAAATTCAGAGTAAACTTTATCTAAAGTTTTAGTACTTTTGTCATAAACATCAATAACGACAGCCTGTTGACGATTTTTAAGATATGTCTCAAAAAGTTTAAGCGCGTTACCACGTTTACCGATATTTTCAAGTTGCTTCAAAAGTATGTCATGGGCCGCCACCGCCGAACGGGGAACACGTACTCGTTCCTCCCAGATTTGCCGCGTTTTCTATCCTTTGCACATTCTTGTAATAATTGTGATTTTACTGTGTGTTCACGTATTTTAATAAACCACAGTGTAACTTAGACTCTCGTTTCATTTACGGCGTCCACAGTATTACAAGTGGCGCCCACGTCGGACTGTAAATTCACGAACTGGGACAGTTTTGTGCCGACCAAAATGGCGCGGCGTGCCCGAGTTTCCACGCGTCGCGTCGCGAGTGACTTTCATACCTACCGTGTGTATTTTTGTGTTTGTGACTTTTACTATGCTTGCTAAAATGAAGAAAGCAGCACCAGTACGAAAAAGTTCTCGTACTCAATCAAACCAGTGGACTCGAGTGAAAAAACCATGGAGGACTTGATAAAATCGTTCGCCCAGATCCAAGCCGACTCACGACAACCGTCAGCTTGTAGAATCTTTGTTGGCTTCACGATTAAATCCAGATCCCGCGTCTGCGTCGTCGCCCTCGGGGCTCACGGCGCCCGCCGGTAGTTTCGCTCGGTGCACCGCACGGTTCCGTGGAGAACAAAATGACCCGGAGCTGTTGGAGACATTTTTAGACGCCGTTGAAACATACAAAGAATGTGCTAACGTGAGTGATGCTCACGCACTCAAAGGTCTTCCGATTCTACTGGAAGGAGAAGCGGCAGTTTGGTGGCGTGGGGTAAAGGCTGCCATTACGACGTGGAGCGACGCGGTCGCTTTCGTCGGTTACTTCGAAGCGATCAAGGACCCGAGCGTGCTCAAGTCTTCATCGCCAGAATCCGCGCCGGGGTACGGGATTTGCGGATAATGCCGCCAGACGTAGTGTTGCCGGCTCCACCCTTTACGCCCTACTTCAAAGGAACGGTCATCCTTTTCGTAGTGACGTCATGAAGGTCAAACTCGCCGACGGTTACGTGTGTGATAGGGAGATCAAACTCGCCGATGTGGATGTAAACTTGAAAGGTTTAGTAATACCTACCACTTTCGTTATATTCCCAGATGCACAAGACAACGACACTTTGTTAGGTATCGACTTTTTACGCAAAGCACGTACATTATTAATCTCGACAATAACTCGTGGTTTTCAGCTAATCGCCCTGAGGTCATTCACCCGTTGCGCACCGAGGAGTCTCGCAACTATGTTGGCTGCGCCGCCGCGGATATTCTGCGTGCGGATGAGGGTTCGATGCTGTCACCTTCGCAGAGGAGCAGCTTAGCTGACCTGCTGCAGGAGTATGAAGACATCTTCAGAGAAGGGGGAGGAGCTACGCCGTTTGCGGAGCACTGTATAGATACATCCGCCTATCGCAGTGCCACCCTACCGGCTTACTCCCGCCAAGAAAGCTGTGATGGAAGACCAGCTCAATAAGATGTTGGAGGAGGGCATTATTGAGGAGTGCGAGTCCCCATGGGCCGCGCCCGTTCTGCTAGTTCCGAAGAAAGATGGTTCGTTCAGGTTTTGCGTGGATTACCGCAAACTTAACGCTATAATGAAGAGCGACGCCTATCCCTTAGACGTTATAGATAACTTGCTACAGTATACAGGTAAAAGTATTGGAGATGATCCTCCTCTTGTATAAGCCTAAACTTTGCTGGCTGCTCTACTTTAGTGGCAGATACATTGACATTCGGTTTTTAGTTTTGTGAAAACAGACAAAGCGTCAAAATTCCACTTCTCTTTTAGGTTTCGCTGATGCAGTTATAAACTACTTGTTCAAAAGTGCCCCAGGCTTGTTCAAATCTGCCCCGGGATGGGGCAGCTTTTAACGCTTTCCACGCTTGTAGAAAAACCAGCGTAGCACATTTTCACTTGTATACAGGAAAAATGAACACCGGTCAATAGTACAGTTTCCCCAATCTGCATATCTGCATATCTAGCGCAGTTTACAAGCTGTCCTACACACGAGCATTGGCTCGCCGTAAAGCGCATTCTAAGATATTTAAAAGGAACAATAGATTACGGACTTGTATACAGGAAGACAGGACAACCAGTCAAGGGGTACTGTGATGCAGATTGGGGAAACTGTACTATTGACCGGTGTTCATTTTCAGGATACGCTTTCCTCCTGGGAAACTCATGCATCGATAGTGATAGGACTCAAGAATTTGAGCTTAAAAATACTCTATTTGTTCCCGATCTCAGAAACAACTTAATTTCTGTTGCGAAAATAACCGATAATGGCCATGACGTTACTTTCAAACAGGACGCTGCTTCCCATGTACCCTAACATTTATTGGAGATGATCCTCCTCTTGTATAAGCCTAAACTTTGCTGGCTGCTCTACTTTAGTGGCAGATACATTGACATTCGGTTTTTGGTTTTGTGAAAACAAACCAAGCGTCAAAATTCCACTTCTCATTTAGGTTTCGCTGATGCAGCTACTTTTGATATAAATATACAATAATTTGTTATTTCAACCTGTGTATGCTCTGCTTTCCATGTACCCTAACATTGGTTATGGGCCCAGAGCAAGCATACGAAAATAATAATTTATTGTATATTTTCAGTTCGTGACAGTTCGTCAAGTCAATACATTGTTTATATTTTACGTGTGTAAATAAAGGTAAAGTAAACATGAACTACAAAATAGAAGTATTGAATCGTGACAACTACGAGAGCTGGAAAATACAGTGCCCTGCTGGTGAAGAATGGGTATTGGGCATATGTCAGCGGAACGGAGAAAAGACCCGAGGGTGAGCCTGAAGCTTCGAAATGGGTCATAGAAGACGAAAAGGCCAAAGCCGACATTATTTTGTCGATGAGTGGAACCGAGTTAAGGCACGTGAAAGGGTGCGAAACGTCCCACGATGTTTGGTTGAAGCTACAAGCCGTGTACGCCTCGTAAGGGCCTGCTAAGAAGGCGATTTTACTAAAAAGACTCACTCTTGATCGAATGAGCCAAGACGGCGATGTTCGTGAGCATTTGAATTCTTTCTTTGATGCAGTAGACAGATTGATGGATATGGACGTAACTATACACGATGACTTACTATCAATTATGTTACTATATAGTCTACCGGCCAGTTTCGAAAACTTTCGTGTTGCAATAGAATCTAGAGATGAATTGCCAAAGCCTGAATCCCTAAAGATTAAGATCCTTGAAGAATATGAATCGAGGAAGCAGACATCATCATCATCTGAAGGCGCTATGTATGGCAGAACTTATAAGCCAAAGCAACGCAAAATGAAGGCGAACTTTAGAGCCAAGCAAAAAGAAGAAGAATTCAAATTTAAATGTTTTAAATGTCATGAATATGGGCATAAGTCATCACAATGCATGAAGAAAGCAGCTGATAGATCCCACATCGTTGAAGAGGTTGCTAATTACAATTGTACTGAAGAAATTGAGAGTGTTACAGACTTAAGTGAACTTACATCCTTTAATGTTACAGATTCAGAAAGCTGTGAATGTTGTCACACTTTGAGCAACTCGCCTGAATGGATAGTCGACAGTGGCCCTCCGGAACGTTCTGTCTACTTTCCCGATCGGTCTACTTTCACAAAGCGTCTATTTTACCAAACAGTCAACTTCTTTTCCCAAAGCGTCTATTTCCTAATGCGTCTACTTTCCCCATCGGTCCATTTTCTTTCATTGTTTCATTTTGGTTCAAAGTTTCCAATATGAAAAAGTTCTAAAAGTTGAATTTGTTAATCTTATTTTTTCGAAACGTTGTAGGTCTTCGCGAGATTTACATTTTTGGTGCCAACTGTCAAACTCATAATCCGTTTATCTCGGAATCTATGCATGCTAGACTATCAGTTTCTTAGAGGAAGTTGTAGGCATTGCCGAGATCTACATTTCGAATGACAGCTGTCAAACTTAAACCTCGTTTATCTCGGTAACTATGCGAGTTAGACTACTAGTTTCTTAGTAAAAGTTGTAGGCCTTTACGAGATCTACATTTCGAATGACAGCTGTCAAACTTAAACCTCGTTTATCTCGGTAACTATGCGAGTTAGACTACTAGTTTCTTAGTAAAAGTTGTAGGCCTTTACGAGATCTACATTTCAAATGACAGCTGTCAAACTTAAACCTCGTTTATCGCAGAAACTATGCATGCTAGACAACCAGTTTCTTAGAGAAAGTTGTAGGCCTTGACGAGTTCTACTTATCAAATGACAGCTGTCAAAATTAAATATGGTTTACCTCGGAAACTATGCAAGCTAGAAGGAAACTGAACGACTAAATCAGAACAGGGCCTTTACTTTGCATGTAATAAATAACTAACACTGCGCACGCTAAACAAGCGTGGCTAGTCAGTCTTTCATCTACTTTTGAGAGAGTAGACCGATCAGGAAAGTAGACCGATCGGGAAAGTAGACCGATCGGGAAGTAGACCGATTAGGAAAGTAGACCAATCGGGAAAGTAGACCGATCGGGAAAGTAGACCGATTGAGAAGTAGACCGATCGGGAAAGTAGACAGAACGTTCCGGAGGGGACAGTGGCTGTACGTCTCACCTCTGTAACGACCGAGCAAAATTCCGAGGTACAATGACCGAATCTGCTGGTAAATTGAATTTGGCAACTAATTCTAGCACAACTGTAAAAGGTAAGGGTACCGTTAGATTATCAGCATGCATCGATAGTGATAGGACTCAAGAATTTGAGCTTAAAAATACTCTATTTGTTCCCGATCTCAGAAACAACTTAATTTCTGTTGCGAAAATAACCGATAATGGCCATGACGTTACTTTCAAACAGGACTCTGCATTCATTAGAGATCGAAAAGGGAATACTAGGTTGATAGCTCGACGAAGGGGAGACCTATATTATTTGCTAGAGTCAGAATATGCAAACGCTATCAGCGGATGTAATGTTGATATCCGCTTATGGCATGAACGTTTAGGGCACCTGAATGGGAAGGATGTCATCCTCGAATCATCTTTGTCACAATGCCTCAAGACCAAGGTGTTCGATCAATGCGTTCTACCGGTCATGACCTACGGAGCCGAGACGTGGAACTTGACAGTAAAACTGGCCCACCGGCTACATTTCACTCGTGAGCTATGGAAAGGTCTATGCTCGGTATCTCTATAATGGATAAAAACCGGAATGAGGCTATTCAAAAAAAGACCAAAGTGACGGACATAGTCTGGAAGTGTAGCAAGCTGAAGTGGCAGAGGGCTGGTCGGTCACATTTGTCGTAAGCTTTGGAGTCCGTCTGCCTATCTAACTGTCATGCAACACCAAGAGCACGGCTTCACTTTAAAAACATACGGAAATGACTCTATTATAATAGTTTTTTATCTTCTGTTGGCGCATAAACATCCCTTGGCGAGACGAAGTTCGCGGGCACCAGCTAGTATTAAATAACAAAACAATATTTAGCTGTATTACTACGATATTCCATAGAAGTGAATTAAAAGTGTACATAGGTACTTACATACATACGTACTCTGAAAATATATAAAAATTTAATCTAGCTAGGTATAATAAAAAATTGTGAATTTTAAATGGCGGTTTATGACGTAAAAATATAATTTTGAAATTACCGTAGTCGGGATTTTCTTTTTTAATATTATGTTTGCTGTATAAATAAAGCAAAGACAATATGTATAGTATTGTTAGTAGGATGCTTTTATCTATTAAATATAATTGAAATTGAAACATAATAAATAGTAGGTACAGGAGTAATTTACTAATGAAAGTTAGATACTAGTGCTTATATGCGTATACCTATGTAGGAGTATTGGTTTTGTTTCGTAAAATCAAAGAAACTAAATAACTAAAATCAATACATAGTATAAAGTCCCTTCCCGTGTCTCTATGTATGTATATTTGTATGCTTATATCTTTAAAACCCCTTAACGTATGTTGATGCGAGTTTTTTCAGTATTATAGAGTAAGTTAAGAGGCAGGTTTTAAATATTCTTTACCTCAAATTTGGCCCCTAAAGGGGTAAAAAAGGGGTTAAAACTTTATATGGAAAATCATTTTTTTTAAATGCGATCTGTTTCAAAATTTGTGATTAGATCAAAGAGCTAAAATAAAAAGAAATAATACGTGTTTCAGGGATTTTCGATTTATAACCCTTAAAGGGGTATAAAGGGGTTAAAAGTTTGTATGGAAAATCATTATTTTTAAATGTGATTTGTTTCAAAATTTGCGATTAGATCACAGAGTTGAAAAAAAACGTGTTTCAGGGATTTTCGATTTTTAACCCTTAAAGGAAAAAAAGGGGTTAAAAGTTTGTATGGAAAATCATTTTTTTTTAATGTGATCTGTTTCAAAATTTGCGATTAGATCAAAGGGCTAAAAAAAATTAATACGTGTTTCAGGAGTTTTCGATTTTAACCCCTAAAGGGGTAAAAAGGGGGGCTAAAAGTTTACGTACGGAAAATCAATATTTTAAAATGCGATCTGATTCAAAATTTGCGATTAGATCAAAGAGCTAAAAAAATTAAATTCGTGTTTCAGGGATTTCCGAATTTTAACCCCTAAAGGGGTAAAAAGGGGGTTAAAAGTTTGAATGGAAAATCATGATTTTTAAATGCGATCTGTTTCAAAACTTGCGATTAGATCAAAGGGCTAAAAAAATTAAATACGTGTTTCAGTAGTTTTCGGTTTTAACCCCTAAAGGGGCAAAACGGGTTGCAGCGGGTGAAACCGCTGACGGGCAGCTAGTGTTCTAATAAAACTGATCAATACGTACGTACATACAAGCACTAGTATATTACTTACAGTAATTAAGTAATTATTCACCTGCTCTATTATATTTCAGTTGTTTCTAGATATAAGCTTTATTGTTTTAGTTTTTTCTAGATATAAGCAAACTAACCTACAATATTATTTACTGCTGCGGCAATTTCAAAGTTATATTTTATGTTCAAATACCGCCATTTTGAATTTACGAAATGTTTATTATCACTTGCGCTGAGTCTAACGACACCTCATAACATAACATCCGTCCGGCTGTAGGCTGTTTGTTAGGCTGTAGCCCGTGAAAAATATTTTTCACATACCATCAGCGTACTGTGAAAACCTCGTAAGTACAAAAATCCAAAAAAATATTTTTTTCGCTCTTTGGCTAGAAAACCTCGGAAGTCATCGTTTAATTTCGATCCAATGTTAAAAACAGTACTCCTAACGCCATCTATTGCATCTTATGAAAACCTCGTGAAGATTATTAATCCGCCATTTTTCTGTGAAAAACTTGTATACGCAGGCACAAGGTATTCTATGAATGCCATATTTTAGAATAGCTCGTATATGCATAATATACGAGGTATTCATACAAAATATATAACTTTAGAAAACCTTGTAAAAGCCATCGCGAGTTTTTCTTTTTTTAAAGTGATTGATAATCTCAGCTTTACGAGGTTGTCATGAAAATTACTATCTAAGTGCTAGTTCACATTGGATCGTTCGACTTGGTGTCCCACACGATAGAAGATAAAGAGTTTACATAAGCCTTGCTGATAAATCACAGACACAGTCAGTGACAGAAAATAAGTAAATAATTATTGTGTATTCTCTCGCGGATAACAAATAAGACTGAACATTGGGAGAAGCTTCAGTAAAAATAATTGTTAACTATCATACACACATACTAGCTCATTGCAGTTTACTGGTAGACATAGGTCACCCCCAAGATAAGGAGAATAAGGCTGATCACTAACAACCATCCTTTTCAAGTTATCGGTCTATCTAGTTAGATACACATACTTCTGGTTAAACATGACCTTTGAAACAGACTGGATGGACAGCATTTTTGCAGGTTGTGCTCCGATTAATTCAGCCATTCAAAAATACCGTTGGGAAAGCTGTATACGCCAGATATTTATTAACTGTTGGCGTTGATATCTAGTTCATCCTACTGTTCTATTTATTCTTGGAAGATAATCTCCATATCGTTGGTGAAGTTTCAGGAATACAACGTGACGCCTTGTTTTGTTTTGTGGTTTTGAACTTCAGAAATCAGAAATCAGAAATCAGAATATATTTATTGTTAACTGTGTTGGTACAAGGATCTTACAATAACAAATAGTTTCAACAGTTTACCTATTTAGGTGTACAATAATCATTTTAAAAAAATATTATCAAGCATAGTTGAATAATATTAAGTTAGTGTTACATGTTTCTTATTTAAATGATTTATTATGAAATTCATTTAATTCGTAATATTCTTCATTAATTAAAAATGCTTTCAATCTTGTTTTAAACAAATTACCATCCAACGATTTTAAAGAAGCTGGCAAATGATTGTATACCTTCAATCCAGTAACAATTACACTTTTATACATAATACTTCCCTGAGCCGAGGGACAAAAAGATTATGTAGATACCTAGATCTGACATTGGGCTTCACCGCAGACAGTTTGACGAAATAGGTCATGTTGTTTCTAATAAACAAGCATGTTTCAAATATGTGAATTCCGGTCAGTGTTAATAGTCCTTCTTTCCTAAAAGTGCCCCTTAAAGACTCGACGCTATAAATACCACATAGTGCTCGTACACATCTTTTCTGCAGTATAAAAGTGGATTCAACATTTACCGAATTGCCCCAAAATATTACACCGTAGGACAATATTGGGTACACATTACCATAGTAAGCACTTTTTGCAGTTTCTTTAGATGCAACATTCGAAAGTATGCCCAATGCGTAACATTGACTCGCAAGTTTTTTGTTAACTTTATTAATATGTGCCTTCCAATTCATGTGCTCATCTACGTTCAAGCCCAAGAAATTAATTTCCTTCACTTCGGCGATTTTATTTTCAGAAATCGTTATATTATGATTATTTGTAATTTTATTGTAGTTTTTAAATGAAACATAATTAGTTTTACTACTATTAAGCTTTAAATTTAAGGAATCTAGCCATAACACCACTTTTGATAACGTTTGATTTATTTCGTTTTCAAACTGGGAATCACTCATAAGACCCTTCCTTATGAATATAGTTGAATCATCTGCATACAAGATACATAAATGGTTAACAATTGATGGTAGTTCATTTATATAAACTAAGAATAAAAGCGGGCCGAGAATGCTGCCTTGTGGCACTCCCATTGAAACCGTTTTAAATTCAGAGTAAACTTTATCTAAAGTTTTAGTACTTTTGTCATAAACATCAATAACGACAGCCTGTTGACGATTTTTAAGATATGTCTCAAAAAGTCTAAGCGCGTTACCACGTATACCGATATTTTCAAGTTGCTTCAAAAGTATGTCATGGGCGACGCAGTCAAACGCTTTTGACATATCCAAAAATATACCGACGCACTCGTCTTTGTTGTCAACAGCTGTATATATTTGCTTCAGAGTATTAAACATAGCTAGAGTAGTGCTACTTCCCTTTTGGAACCCATATTGTTGAGTGCTAAGTATTTTGTGCTTCTGCAGAAAACAGTTTAGGCGATGATGGATTACTTTCTCAAAGATCTTTGAAAAGGCTGGTAGAAGGGCAATCGGTCTATAGTTCTCTATATTTAATTGAGACCCTTTTTTGTACAGTGGTTTTACTAATGCTAATTTTAGTTCGTCCGGAAAACAGCCTTGTTCCAGACATAAATTAATTATATAAAGCAATGGTTCAGCTATATAATCCATACTCTGTTTAATAAGTTGCATGGGTATCCCATCAATGCCAAAGCTTTTTTTATTTTTTAGACCTTTTACTACTTTGATTATTTCTTGCATATCTACAGGAATTAAAAAAATACTAGCGCAGTTTTTGCTTAGAGGATTATTCATATAGGCATTTTGATTTGTATTATCGTCTTTGCTCCTATTTACAAATTGTTCATTTATATAATGGACTAAAGTCTTAGGGTCATCAATAATTTTACCATCAACTGATAAAGACTTAAGTGTAGTTCTTATACAATTATTCTTCCTCGTATTTTGGCTAATGATCGCCCACGAAGCTTGAACGGGCATCGTTTCTATTGGGTACTGAAGTGACATATCTCATCACCACCTACCCATTGTCAATCAAATTGGCACCGTGCGCTGCAAGAACTTCAAAACAGCCCAGTTTTAATAGAGTTCAAGTCTTTCCCATACCTAGTCCACCAAAGCCATTCACTGCGTTTGGTTATACTCCTCTTCTGTTTAACTTTCCAAACAATATGAATGTAGTCTACGGTACCAAAGCCATTACGAAACTCTGGCTACTATGCCTTGAAAGATTCAGCAGCTCTGGGGTTGGGTTCATAAATATGGGGTTGTTCTGTTTTAAGAAAAAGGCGTTATTATAGCCAATAGAACTAGAGTAGCCTAAGCCTAAAGAAGCTCAGAGTTCTCTTAATCTATTCCGGAAGCCCCCCTCACATTCTTGAGCTATCTGGGGGCCGACTCAATTTCGTCTACCTCTGAGAGATCGTTCCTTCTGATCTGTTTCTCTTCTAAGTCGCATCAGTTTCAAGGTCTCGCTCGAGAGTATGGACTTCTTGAATCTGGTCGCCTATTCTAAACATGCTTCGTTACCACTTTGCGACCAACCCTGATAGTTACGTTATTAAGTGTTCGTCAAAGTCAGGGTATCAAGAGCGGTGTTCTGGTCATATGAAACAGCTCTTAAATGCTAAAGAAGTTGACCAGCATTTGGGCCAATTGCTTTCTGCTACCGTAGCCATGTGGTCCCAATCCAGATTCGCCGCACTACGCTCCTGTTTCACTGGAGCCTAGAAAACCCTACCCAATGAAAACAGAGATATGGATCTTAGTGGTTCGATGTATGGGCTTCGAGTATAGTAAAGGACGTCCACCGTCTTCATCAGATCTGTTTAAATTCGGCGCATACCTGTATACGTATTCCCTTGTGAGACATCCCTTTGTCAATTTCAGCACAAGGTACACTAGTATATTCCACGGCCATATTCTAGAGCTATTGTGTCCTCCCTCTTTCTTCGGTGGTGAAAACGTAGCGGCGATTAAAGTGTTGTTTTACGGAAAACCTCGTAAACTATGAAGAAACCATCTATGTTTTTCTAGACAACCTCTCAAGTCGCATTATACACTTTTGGCAAGGAATATTTAAAAATGGTCTACTCAATAAACAATCACATGTTCGAAAATGTTACATACAAAATTTTTCAGCAGACGGTTTTTTGTTGCTCCTGAAAACTTATGCCCCAAGCACTTACGTGGTTTTCACAGTACGCTGACGATACATACCTAGGTACATACTTACATACATACTCTGAAAATATATAAAAATTAAATCTAGCTAGGTATAATAAAAAATTGTGAATTTTAAATGGCGGTTTATGACGTAAAAATATAATTTTGAAATTACCGTAGTCGGGATTTTCTTTTTTAATATTATGTTTGCTGTATAAATAAAGCAAAGACAATATGTATAGTATTGTTAGTAGGATGCTTTTATCTATTAAATATAATTGAAATTGAAACATAATACGAGGGCAGAGTGATAAGTAAGGTAAAAATCAATCTTAGAAGAATATTATCACCAATTGCGTACAACCTCCTTGTTTGCGACTCTTTTGAAGTTCTTAATTCAAATTTTCAGCCAGTACAGCCGGCTACTTTTATTTTGGCGGCCATTAAAAAAAAACAAATGGACGTATTGTCGCAAATATGGAGAAAAGTGAATTTCGTGTGTTGATTAAACATTATTTTTTGCGCAAAAAATCTATTACAGAAACTAAACAAAAAAGGCTTGATAAATATTATGGGGAATCTGCTCCGTCGATCAAGATGATCCATAAGTGGTTTACAGATTTCCGATGTGGTCGTACAAGCACAAGTGATGCTGAACGTCCAGGGCGCCCAATTGAGGTCACTACTCCAGAAATGATCGCCAAAATCCACGATTTAGTTTTGAACGACCGAAGAATTAAAGTGAGGGAGATAGTCGAGATAGTAGGCATCTCAGATGAACGTGTGCGCAATATCTTACACCAACATTTAGACATGAAGAAGCTGTCCGCAAGATGGGTGCCGCGTTTACAGTCTATTGACCAAAAACGCGTGCGTGCGACTACTTCGGAGGCAAATTTGGCGTTGTTACAGCGTAATAAATCTGAATTTTTTCGACGTTTTATAACAGTTGATGAAACATGGATCCATCACCATACACCAGAAACCAAAGAACAATCAAAACAGTGGATTGCTGCTGGCGAACCAGCTCCGAAGAAGGCAAAAGCAGTTTTATCGGCCAATAAGGTTATGGCTACAGTTTTTTGGGATGTACGTGGGGTAATCCATATTGACTACCTAGAGAAGGGAAAAACAATCAATGGCGAGTATTACGCTAATTTATTAGACCAATTTCACAAAATTTTACTTGAAAAACGACCGCACTTGGCCAAGAAGAAAATCTTGTTTCACCAGGACAACGCACGAGTTCACTCCTGCGCGACTGCCATGGCCAAATTCCACGAGTTGGGCTATGAGTTGCTTCCTCACCTATTCGCCAGATCTAGCCCCTTGCGACTATTATCTGATCCCGAATTTAAAAAAATGGCTTGGTGGAAAAAGATTTGGATCAAACGAGGAGATCATGGAGGAAACCAATGCCTATTTTGAAGGGTTGCCGAAATCGTATTATATGGCAGGGATAGAAAAGTTAGAGAAACGCTGGATGAAGAGTATTGACTTAGAGGGAAATTACGTTGAAAAATAATAAATAAGAATTAAATAAAATTCATTCCTTGTTTTATTTTTACCTTACTTATCACTCCGCCCTCGTAAATAGTAGGTACAGGAGTAATTTACTAATGAAAGTTAGAATGCTAGTGCTTATATGCGTATACCTATGTAGGAGTATTGGTTTTGTTTCGTAAAATCAAAGAAACTAAATAACTAAAAATACAAAATTTGGGAATTATTATCGGGTTATTAAAAATCGGGAATTAAAAATTCGGTTCAAAGATATGTTACCTTTACCTTTACACGTAAAGGCTCAGAATACATAATAATGTTATTATCACTAGGTGCCGTGTGGTGTCGGTTTAGAAAAGCATCACCCCATATCTTTTCCGTGGGTGTCGTAAAAAAAAGAGCAAAGGAAATGAGCACTCGATGAAAGGGTTGTCGATAATAGTAACATCGGCAAAAAAATCGATATAAGAAAAGTCGTGGAAATAAGCAGTCGATGAAAAAAAGGCTTCTTATAAAAGGCGTCCTATAACGGAAGGCTTTAGAACGCGAGTGTCTGTTGATAGTAGTTGTGTGTCTGTTGACACGAGCATTCTAAAGCCTAATAATATGCAGTTGCATACACTATTTCATCTACACTCTACAAAAAAAAAAACTATGAAAAATAATTCAAACCTTCGCACTGCACTATGGCGATTGCAAGCCTATCAACTGAAACCACCAACTGAACGACTTTTGTACCTAAGTAACTTTTCAACCAAATTTTAAAATGGAGGCTCATAAAAACTGAACAACTTTTAAAATTAAAAGCATTTATCGGTAAATTCTAATTCGAAAAATGATTTGAATCAAAGATTTAATATTAAATAAGTCCTCATAAATTTCAAGTCTCGTCCCGCCCGGGTGACATTTTTTTTAATTGACTTACTTTTGGCACAGGAAATATTCGTTTCGTTTTTTAGGGTTTCGTAATCTACTAGAAACCCTTATCATTTCGTCAAGTCTGTCTGTCTGTCTGTCTGTCTGTATGCCGCGCCCTCATATCTTCATCAGTTTTGAAGCTATTGACATGAAATTTGGTGAAAAGATAGATCATATTGACCCAAATTTAGAAATGTTAATAAAAATTATACTAAATGTTTTTCGAACCACCCTCCCATACAAGTGAAAGGGGGACAAATAAATATTTTTTCTCCTGTAATATTGAATAGGGTATCGTTGAATAGGTCTTTAAAAAATAAGGGGAGGTTTCTTTGAAACAAAGTCACTAAAATGATTCTGTCTCGAGATATTTGTTTTTAAAAGGGGCGTTTTTGAGCCATAATTTGTTCCAGCTGTTTGAAAAAATATGGAATATAGTTCTCAACCTGCAGTTACCATGACAACTATAACGGATACTGTACCATTAAAGATGTCAGATAAATAAAATATTTTCAATTTGCGGTTGGTAATCATACAGCTGCAAACAAACCAGCAACAAAATTAACTTTGTAACGCTGAATAACCTGATATTTAAACGTTGACTACGAAACCCTATTCGTGGGCGTGTCTGACACGCTCTTGGCCAGTTTTTATTGAGAAATGTATGACATCGAGTTACTTTACGATACAGATTTTAAAGGTGAACGCACATTTGTCAGTACAGCCGCACCGCACGCGCCGTACGCGCCGAATAATGCTGATGGGGTCGCAGACCTATACGCAGCCAGTGTGACCATATTAATTTGTTGTTATGATAGCTATCTCGGTTACAATCTACAATGCAATCTACCAAAATATGTTAATATTTTATTTTGACCTATTTAATAAGCTCCTTTAGCTTACTAAATAGCTTAAAACCTTAAAATCTGTAAACTTAGCTTTTAAATCTGCTAAAGTTCTTCTATTAAAAAAAGAAAACTGCTAATTACGGTCACACTAACCGCAGCGTCCGCATAGTGCTGATGACGTCATCAGAGTCGGCTAGGGAATTCGTCAAAATGCGGCTGTGCGGTGCGGCTGTGCTGACAGATGTGCGAGGTTCCATAGAACTTCATACAAAGAATTCAAAATGCGGCGCGTGCGGTGCGGCTGTACTGACAAATGTGCGTTCACCTTAATAAGGAAATTATTTTTTAAGGCAGCGTATTTCTTAAAGCAGTTCATTATAAAACTGCCTTCGATTCTGTAAAACGAAAAATACTAAATGAGTGTAGATTAAATTCGTTATCAGAACACTCGATGAACAGGGTTTCGAAATGGCGTAGGTAACCCTAGTCCTATAAGCGCAATTTGACAAAAATGCAAATATCTAGGAAACTAAACGCCGACAAATGGTAAAGGGTCCGCGGAAGTCCACATATTATGACGTAATATTGCAAATGGACGGTCGAGTTCTAAAAATATCTAAGTCCTCTTATTTATTAGTTGTAATAAAAAGCGTATTAAAAAAGATTAATGTTCAGAATTTGAAAGTTGAATGTCATGATGGTATAGGACTAGGTATATATAAGGGCACCATGCGTAGCGATATCGTCGCATATCACGATACTGTTCGATATATCAAAGTCAAAGTCAATCATTTATTTCTTAGTAAGGTACCGGAACCAAATAAGGCCCACTATTATTTGATTCAATATATTTTTATGCACAGTTGAGCTAATAAGAAAAACTCTTGCAATTTTAACTCTTTAATTATTTATTTTTATGTAAACATTTATAAAGATAGAAAATATTAAATTATTAAACGAACAAGGATAACTCATATTTAATGTTTATCACGACTAACCTTGTTGTTTTAAGTCGAGGCTTATAGAGTCTCGACGTTTCGATGCATTATCCTTACAGAAAATCTGTGGGCCTTATTGAACATAGAGCTTCTGAAAAAAACCCGAAAACACGTTTAATCACTCGAATTAGTGTTTCTGAGTTTCTAACTTATTATCTTACTAAGAACTTCTATCAATTAAACCTTTTTGTAATACTTATTATAATTTATTCCTTGTGTCTTGTTACTAGTAGCTTTTACGCTGGCCCGGGCCTTATTGCCAGGCACAACCCTGGGCCTTAATAGCTTAATTGACCGTTTCAAATTCAAAGACATAAATAACATAAAAAAGAGAAAAATGAGATTGTCATTACCGCTCCTCTTGTAGCTGGATATATCTTACTGTCGCCAAATTACAAAAAACAACTGGGTAAATGGAATAACTTGTAGAAAACTGTAAAATACTTCTAGGAAAAATTATACGAAGCGCAGCCGCAACTGCATACTCGGATAAGTTTGAGGCTGCTGACATATTGGCGGCCCCCGCAAACGCAAACGACGTTGCCAGCTCTCTATATTTGCAACTTCTATATGTGCGTGAACTGATGAACTGTTTGGTTTACACACACTGCTATTTTTTCAAAGTGGTCCTTATTGCGAGCCGGGCCTTATTTGGTTCCGGTACCTTAGGAATTTACAAGATTATCTTTAAGAAAGTCACATACTAATTCTATCTTAAATAAAACGGCCAAGAGCGTGTCAGACACGCTCACAAATAGGGTTTCGTAGTCAACGTTTAAATATCAGGTCTTTCAGCATTACAAAGTTAATTTTGTTGCTGGTTTGTTTGCAGCTGTATGGTTACCAACCGCAAATTGAAAAAGTTTAATATTTCCTTAATCTTTAGTGGTACAGTATCCGTTATAGTTTTCATGGTAATTTCATATTACGAACTATATTCCATATTTTTTTCATATTTTTAGCATGCGTACTTTAGAAGTTACAGCTGGAACAAATTATGGCTAAAAAACGCCCCTTTTAAAAGCAAATATCTCAAGACACAAACATTTTAGAGACTTTGTTTAAAAGAAACCTCCCCTTAGTTTTAAAAGACCTATCCAACGATACCCTACTCAATATTACAGGAGAAAAAAAATTTTTTTGCCCTCCTTTCACATGTATGGGAAGGGGGTCCAAAAAACAATTAAAATATTTTTTTCTTAACATTTCTAAATTTGGGTCAACACGATCTATCTTCACACCAAATTTGATGTCAATAGCTCCAAAACTGACGAAGTTATGAGGGCGCGGCATACAGACAGACAGACAGACAGACAGACAGACAGACAGACAGACTTACCGAAATGATAAGGGTTTCTAGTAGACTACGAAACCCTAAAAAGAGAACATTTCTAATGCAAAATTTTCTCTTTTTAATAACAATTTATGTTCCTACTCTAAACGCGGCTCGGGCGGGATAAAAAAAATAAAAATAAAGGCACTGCCTATACATATCCTTCCATACATGTCGCCAACCCTCACAGATGAGACGACGATAACGCCGGCATTGGCGATATCGCCCATTTTAGTACATCTAGTGGATTTATTGGATTATAAATTGTGGAATTTATTTATGGTCCGTAATTATAATACAGCCAGTGTCACTCGCGCTGCTGAGACGAATCTAATGACACCTCATTATGTCGAAATCCGTCAAGCTCAAGCCGTAGCCGGTGAAATATAATTTACTAGTCCACATATCTACATACATACTCTAGTCTAGACTATAAAAAAAATTGAAAAACAGAACCCTCCTTCTGAGGCAGTCGAGTAAAAAGATGCTGATTTGACTAATTTGTCATCATCCCGAGAATAAACATTTTACAATGATCAAACTTGTAAGTGTTCAGCTACGAGCTACGCACAACAATTTACTACAAGCTACGACTACGACATGCACCGACCTATTGGCTACATGGGTGCTACGATTTTATCTTCCATATCCATACAAAATCGCCTCTCTCTCTCTCTCTCTCTTTCTCTCTCTCCTCGTGTGGGACACCGAGTCGTTCAACGACCCGATGAACCCTGGTGTCAGAGTTTTTCAACCGCCTGCTGCAAGTAGCAGGCCTCTGACATGGTTGTGTAACGACCGCCATCATAGACAGCAACCGGGACCGACGACTTACCGTGCCCATCCAAAGCACGGAACCATCTTGCTTTTCGGACAATCAGGGTTCAGCCTGCAATGTCCTTACCAGACTGGGAACAAATTCACAAAGTGATAAATATCAACTTTGTTAGTGACCCCACCGGGAATTAAACCCAGAACCTTTTGCGTGGCAGGCAGTCACCACTGCGCCACATCGACTGTCAAAAAAAAAACCGCCGATCAGCTGATTGGTTTACCTACCATGGGGGTTCAAATTTATTTTTCATATTTCGACCCACGTTCCATGGGAAAACTTGTTCAGTTTCGTGAGTACCTTGACCTCCTTTCGGCTTGTTATACCCTCTTTGTTACTCCCTGTATAACTCTACTACGTGCTAGGACTTCGATTTTATGTACAAACAAGATAAAATAAATAAAATGGTTGTTTGATTTCAAACATAACATAATTAAACTTGGATGGACAATATTGAACTAAATGTAATATGCAGTGCTGTGCAACTGAAATATACTGGCTTTCATATCCGATA
The DNA here is from genome assembly GCA_024500475.1 of Phthorimaea operculella. Classification (NCBI taxonomy): domain Eukaryota; kingdom Metazoa; phylum Arthropoda; class Insecta; order Lepidoptera; family Gelechiidae; genus Phthorimaea; species Phthorimaea operculella. Next base: position 30,603 of record JANFCV010000359.1, on the reverse strand, counting down.
AAATCGAGGTGAAATCAAACTCTAGATTGGAAGCTTGTGATACATGGAAGTATAAGTTTTAACTTATAATGGATAAAAAGAGAGAAGAATTGAAAAAAAAAATGTCTAAGCTGCTCATAGCTACATTCATTGTAGCTGAGTTGAGCGCCGGGGTAGACTTGAGGTTTTCTGAAGCAATACCGAAGAAATACAGACTTTACGTAAAAATGATTTCTTTCGTATGCAAGCTATTATTTTTTTCTTTATCATTGTTCTTGGTTTTTGGCAGGTATAATTTCGCCACTCTATTTATACCAGGCAGTAATTCATATATTTTCTACGAAATCGACATATTTTTATTCTTTGGAATAGCAGCTTTGCAATGTGTTTTCTATTCAATGATTATGATGTTCCAAAAGTATTCTTTGTTCGACTTCATAATAGACTTACAGATGATTGGTGATATGGTTTTGTTCAACCGTAGCGAAATTTTCGGGTTTGCAGTGCTTGTTTATCTCTATGGAATATTCATAGCTCAAATGGTACATACTTATAATTGGTGTAGTTTGGTGGTTGGATGGGACTGCACAACTGTGTTACACCGGATTTATTACTTCGGTTTCTTTTTGCCTTGGCTATGCGAAGAGGCAGTTGCACTGAACCTACTTTTGGTCTACCTTAACTTTTACTGTTGTCTAAAATACGTAAGAAACTCTTTTGTAAAAACAAACGATGTTAAGACTTTAGAGAAAAGGATATTAGCCGCAGTCAATTCTTTCGATAAAATTAAAAGCCAATTCGATAAGATGGTGAGTTTGATGCAAATTGTATGATATGCAGTGATCATTATTAATGTGATATGTTTTACGACAAACTTGCGAACCAAAGCGATGAAAACCCGCGATAAATTGAATACCTTTTTAAACACTTCCCATGTTATGTATACAATTTAGGAAAACTTACAATATTTTCCACTGCAAGCAGAATTTGAACCTGCGACCTTCATCATTTTTATTTACGTGCGTTTTTATTTACTTTGGCATCATAAAATGATAGTTCACAACACCCATTACGCTATGACGGTTTGCGACACCGCTGCACATGAGACTAGAGATTGAATAAATTGCTTATAAGAGGTTTTAGTTAACTCCGTTACTGATTTTTAGGTGTGAAACCTAAGGTTTCATGAACGAACGGCAAGCTATTAAACATTGCTATTTGAACGTACCTATTGATGGTTCTTGGTTATTTTACTTTTGACCTAACTTAATGAACCAAACCAACGCAATTATTTGAGGTTTTGAAATAACAACAATAACAATGTAGGTAGATTGTAGGTAGCCCAGTTGGTAGTGGCGTCGGCAGTACAGATGCCGAAGGTCGCAGGTTCAAATCCTGCCTGCGGTGGAAAATTTTGCAAGAGTTTTCCAAAAATTGTATACCTAACATGAGAAGTGTTTTGAAATGTGGTATTCAATAACAATGTAGTTTTTAAATCGTTCCAAAGGATTATTACTAGGATATTTCACTTTTGGTTCTAATATAATGGAGGTCGAGGTGTGATTTAGTTGTAAAAGTGTGGAGATGAATTTAAAACATTGTAACTTTTTTATTATTATTTTTTAGACATTAGCACAAGATTTGATTTTCGCGTTTTGTGTTGAAATTTCAAAGTACGATATAAAAACCTCGTGGTACGAATAAACGTACAGGTCTCTAAATCGTAATGATAGTAACTTTTTATTGAAAACGATTTTGTGACGAAAATACTTACTTATTTCAAAAAACTATTTCAGTAGGTATATCAGAACTTACTTGGTTTTTTGTTTTTAATACATCTGCTTGTTGTTTTAGTTACTGGTTGAATTGATAATAGACGTACCAAAACTGCTGGGCGTCGTTTGGGTAACATTGATTTACTTGAGAAATGGTGTAAGTATCGAGACGGTTTTTTTCTTTTGCATTCTTTCCTTTTATCGTGTGGGACACCAAGTCGGCGATCGATCCGACGACCTCTTATTTTCTCGAAATCTCGTATCTGAGAATTTTCAGGGGCGACAAAACGATCGATCGACAAATAGATGGGTTTCATTTTTCAAAAAACTTTCCTTCAGTCTTTTTTTTAAGTTGTTTTAAAACTAACAACGATTAGGTACTAATAATAAATTATCCTCAGGTATCTTGGGGTGTCTTGGGGCAGGCTGAGACTGAAAATCAGCTCAGAGCCATCTGTTCTGCAAATAGCTGAGTCTGCCACCTACATATAGGTACAAACACCCATCACGCCCTTATCCTTTATGGGAAAAAAATGTATGATCGTTGTCGCCACGTCTTATAACGAAGGACGTTTCAGAAATACAGTATAAGTATCACTTTAGTGACAGAGTATCAGCCTGTCGTCTAAAATTGAAACGCACTTGAAACCATGTCCCTTTTGTCGCTAACGATACCTACCCGCGGGAAAATGATTAGCGTTAAAAATGGCGGGACCATATTATATCAAATATTACCTAAATTAATATGTACAATCAAATTATTGCCGTGTGGTGCCGGCAGAGTAGAATAGCACCACCCCCTCTCTTCCCGTGGGGGTCGTAAGAGGCGACCGAGGGATAAACCCGACCCAAACAGCCAGGGCCAACCGTATGGTGGCGGTTAATCCACCACAAAAGCATTACCAAGGAGGGTTGACGTCTGGTAATGTCTGGTAGGCGGCCCGTCGTAAAATTCAGACAAATCCTTTTGCAACACGATTTTGTGTTCAACGAAACGTGTTGCGCCGACCCCAAGTAATTGGGATAAGGGCAGGAAAATGATGATGTACAATTAAATTAATATCTCAAATATTAAATTATTAGTACCAAATAGGTACTTACTTAGGTATTTATATTTAGTACCTCAAATAACAAAAATTGTACCTCTTAGTTTCTAGATATTTAAAAAAAACTGTGGTCCCTCCATTTTGAGGTGAATCTGAATAGATACTCAGTTAAATGTATATTTAGTACCTAAAGAAAACGTAATTTGATTCTGATTATTTCAAAGGAAGTCTGAGAAATAGTCGAAAATGCTGGTCCCGCCATTATGACGATTTCAAAAATTGCAAGAAAAAGTATTTAAGTACAATATGTTTCAGATTTTCAGACTTTGACCCTGTACACATTTAGTATCTACCTAATTTCTACCTACAGGTTTTTTTTTACAGTTGGATAGGTAATTTTTAAGATATAAAAAATATATAATACATATTAAGTCGCTTTTTGCGTTTTTCTGTCGTGGAATTCGCTAACTCCTCCTAAAGTACGCAACGGATTTTGATGCAGTTTTTTGCAATAGATAGTGTGACTCAAGAGGAAGGTTTATATGTTGAATACCAATTTTTAAAACACTTCCCGTGTTAGGACAACGTGTGTTGATTAAAAAAAATACAATTTATCGTGGGTTTTCATCGCTTTGGCTACATCCAATAAGTAAAGGATGGATTAGTCGCTGGGAATTACTTAGTTGTAAAACTATCCTGGTAGATGAAGCCCTACCGCGCGTTAGTGGTCAAGTCAAGATACACTTGCTTAAATCGCGGGCTTGAAGTGAGCCGCTGTAGCCCAATTGGTAGAGGCGTCGCCAGTACAGATGGCGAAGGTTCAAATCCAGCCTGCGGTGAAAATTTTGCAAGGTTTATACCGGGTGCTTGGAAGCTCAATGCGAAGCCTTAAGGAGGTGGTAGAATGGCTCTTTTAGAACAATTTGAGCCATACTTGTCATAGACGAAGTTGATTATTTCTATTTTTTATGGTCACTTTAAGATTTTTGGAGTAAATCTCCAAAATTTTGCAATTATTAGCTCATAATTTTTGCAAGTTGATTTTACATGTTCTTCTTTTTCATTTTAGAAATGTATTTTTTATTTCATGTACTGATTGATTTTCAAGCAATTATTCCAACTAGAAAAAAATCTAAATCGAGCGGGGCGCCCCGCTCGATAGTTATTTAGACTATGGAGCAGGGCGCCCCGCTCGATAGCCGTCTGTCACTGATCTAGCTATTTGCCAGTGCAACCTTACATTTTGAATTTGACAAGTGATTTGAAGAAGTTTCGAAGTTTGTTTTGGTTGATGTTTGGTTCATTTGGCGGAATTTTGGCTTGTGGTCGTGAATAAATTGTGATTTTGGTTGTGTTGTGTTGTTGTGACAATGGAACGGGTAATAATTGAGTAGTAATTTTTAATAAGTATTTTTAATAAGTAGTAAATTTTTGAAATTGGTTCAGTAGTTTCGGAGTTTATAGATTACATACAAAAATAAACTGCAACATGATTTTGTATTCAACAAAACGTGTTGCGCCGACCCCAAGTAATTGGGATAAGGGCAGGAAGATGATGATGATTGATGATACAAAAATAAACTCCGAAACTACTCAACCAATTTAAAAAATTCCGAGAAAAGTTATGAGGATGGGTGAGGAAGTGATGAGGATGAGTGAGGAAGTGATGAGGATGGGCGAGGATGGGTGAAGAAGTGATGAGGATTGGTGAGCAGGGTGAGGAAGTGATGAGAATGGGTGAGGATGGGTGAGGAAGTGATGAGGATGGGTGAGAAAGTGACGAGGATGGGCGAGGGTGGGTAAGGAAGTGATGAGGATGGGTGAGGAAGTGATGAGGATGGATGAAGAAGTGATGAGAATGGATAAAGATGGGTGAGGAAGTGATGAGGATGCGTGAAAATGGGTGAGGAAGTCATGGGGATGGGTGAGAAAGTGATGAGGATGGATGAGAAAAGATAAGTATGGACTATTGGCGTCTTTTTTTTCTAGTTAGACAGTAGGTATATGCGAGCAAGGTCAAACAAACATAGATATACTAAATCAAATCAAAGTGGGTACACTTGCCCTGTACTTATACCTACCATGATACCTACATACGAGTCGAAATAACGGCGGAGCGGCGCCACGGTCAATAGCCAAGCCACAGACAACGTGCTATTTAGCAGGGCGCCCCGCTCAATAGCCTATCCATAGACAAAGCGCTATTCAGCAGGGCGCCCCGGTGAATAGCCTAAATGACTATCGAGCGGGGCGCCCCGCTATATAGACACTTCCAATGAATTGAATGAATCGATAGTGTTGTAATTCAACTTGTTAAGTTTACCTGTAATCGAGATTTTGGTGAAGTATTGACAATGGTAGCTTTACAAGTGTCTTCGTAAAACGCCTGTAGCCTGTAAATTGTAACTACAATTGTGCTACAGGCAGATTTTCACCTGTAATTGTAGGATTGTATTTGTACTTTCGTAACACGGGGCCGTCTTTCAGCGTTACAAAGTTAATTTTGTTGCTGGTTTGTTTGCAGCTGTATGGTTACCAACCGCAAATTGAAAACTTTAATATTTCCTTAATCTTAAGTGGTAGAGTATTTGTTATAGTTTTCATGGTAACTTCATATTAAGAACTCCAGAATATTCAATTTTTTTTTCAAATTTTTAGCATGCATACGATTGCATTAGAAGTTACAGCTGGAACAAATTATGCCTCAAACACGCCCCTTTTAAAAGCAAATATCTCAAGACAGAAACATTTTAGAGACTTTGTTTCAAGGAAACCTCCCCTTAGTTTTAATTTTAAAAGACCTATTCAACGATACCCTACTCAATATAATAGGAGAGAAAAAAATTCTTTGCCCCCCTTTCACATGTATGGGTAGGGGGTCAAAAAAACAATTAAAATATTTTTTTCTCAACATTTCTAAATTTGGGTCAACACAATCTATCTTCACACCAAATTTGATGTCGATAGCTCCAAAACTGACGAAGTTATAAGGGCGCGGCATACAGACAGACAGACAGACAGACAGACAGACAGACTTGACGAAATGATGAGGGTTTCTAGTAGACTACGAAACCCTAAAAATGCATCGTTTACAAAACTTAGCTAAGGCACTTGGTATAGATGGTAAGTTAGAAAGACATACATACTGTACCTACTTTATTAGACAAACGAAAAAAAGGCCTTTTTTAAATATCTACAACACGTCTTTCATAAAGGGCGAATAATTTTACGTTTAACACGAGTATGAATAAACAGGCAGTGTAGCCATTGTGACCATTTTAGACCCAACCAACCAATGCAACAAATGGGGCGAATTTACCTACTGGATAGTAACTAGCAAAAACCATTGGCCAAGAAAACTAGTAAGTATATTGACCTTTATTTGGTACAATATTTATTAACTTGACTTAAATAACGCTATCATTTTCTGTCAAATAGGATAAGAAAAGGATAGAAAATATCTAAGTCATGTCATTTGACGCCAAATTAACTGTCATGTCATAAAAACGTTGGCGGTCACATGGACTGAAAATGGCGATAAACCCGTTGATGTATTTGAGGGCCCGTTCTCTTGAAAAGTTGGTCCCTTTCATCTGCGCTGTGCCAGAAAGAAACAGCCAATCACTTCTCGCTCTAATTTTTGCGTGATTTTACGGTTTTTTTCGACATAGAAACTAGAAAAACGATGTTGCAACGATTTTCACTAGAAAAATTATTTATTTTTATTTTTGCATCAAGAATTTGACAATTACTTCAAAACTTTTGAAATAATATTAAAAATAAGTTTCGAATAGAGGTTACTTTGGATTTTTTTTCTATCGAGCGAACTTCATCTGATTGTGTAACTGAAAACGAATTTGACTCTCTTAGATTCTCGACAGCACCATATATTTTTTTCAGAATTTTATGACCATTTTCTACGGAATAATATTGTTTTGAAAAAGGAGATTTGAGGTATCAGGCCCCCTTAAACATGACAGGTTTTTAGATATCTGCTTTCCTTTATAAACTTATTTGAGGGAAAGTAATAGCGCTAATTTATGGTACCTAAGATAAGAGAATTTATTTCACGAATGCATTGAGGCCATCTTATTTTATTCTATAAAACTTAAATATGCTTTGGTGTAATATAGGGCTAAATTTAATTAAGTTCAAATGTTCTACTCACAAAAGGTTTTATAAAAACTTTTCTAAAAAATACAAAAAAGAAATTGGACTTCCCATACAAATATGTTGAAAAAGTGTGCCACTTAGTATGGGAGATACAAGAGATACATTTCATATTTCGAAGAAAAACTTCTTTATTCAGTGTTGTGGGTAGAAAACGCCCTTAAAATATTTGTACTTAATTAAATGTAAACTTACATAATAATGTAAAATGACGCATTCACTCTACGAAACACCGACGACGATCGATATATTGGAAAGGAAAATATTATAAAGTAAGTAAGTACATAATATTTTCTAGACTTACTACAAATCTAGGTCTACTTTAAGTAGGTATATAAAAATTATGTTAGAGTATAAAAATAATTTGTTCCCTTACAAAAAAAAGTTAATTTATCTGAGTTTTGTCTAGTTCCTACTACTAGGTACTATTTATAGGGTTAAATTTAATTAAGTACAAATACTTTAAGGGCGTGTTCTACGTACAAAACAATAAAACTTTTATTAGAAATTTTCATTGATATATAAAAAAGTAATTTGGACCTGTAGGTGACCAACTTTTTCAACATGTTTTTAAAGGAGGTTCAAATTTCTTTTTCATATTTCTAAGAAAAGTTGTTCAGTTTTGTGAGTTGAACACGCCCTTAAAATATTTGTACTTAATTAAAAGTAATTTTATATATTCTGTGGTTTTGTGCATACTAATATTAATATGTGAATCCAAGTAAAATGCGGTATACCTATAACCCAAAAAGGGGCACATACTTAACGATGAAATTAACATTAAACTGGAGATTCTTTTTAATTTTGTTACTATTTCAACCCTATTTTAATGGTCTGTGTTTATTTTTTATAAGTAATTTTACCCCGTAAAATATATCTTACTTTTGTAGGCCACATAATAATAATATATGTTTAATCGTTTGTTTCTGTGCTTGAATGAGCGACTACAATAGAAAGCGGTTTCATATTTTGTCAGTTCAAGCTTTTAAAGCAAACATATTTGTAATAAAATAATAAGGTAGTTGTGATTATGATTAGTCACTACACATAAGTATAAATTTATGCTTAATATACTATATTTAAACATCGTAGTATTTCCATTTGGACTAGCGCCAACCAATCAATATCGGACATTTGACTCATTTCACAAAGTGAGATTGAAAGCTATTTATTATAATAGCCTAATACCTGTCTAACAATCTTTGATAAATTAAATGCATGCTGAGTGTTTTTTGTGTGTGACTACAGTTTTAGCCCCGGGGCTATCAAACTTACAAGAATATTTAGTGGAGTGAAAGCTCACCCGGAAGTATTTGAGTGGTTTTTCAAACAACCAACCCAATTGCGCCCTTGCCTTGGGCCTATGTTGACTGATTTACCTGTTACCTGGGTTAGTTACCTAGGTACCTACCGGTACCTCTGGTAAAGGTAAAGTTAGATATTGCCGCGATGGCAATGTCATTCCCTTATCGGTAGCGGTATCGGTACCGGTCATATGTACGGTACATATTTCCCAAATATACCGGTATTTCATGCCCTGCCTACAGTTGGGTAAAAGTTACATTTTAGTTTTTGATCATCTATTCACTCTTACAGGAAAGAAAGCGAGATCGAGCGTCCTTATATAAAAGAATAACACAACCTTTTTCTATGAAGTACCTACTCTACAGGACAATATCTGTGATAGATACATTTGAATTTTATAATAAGGTATATTTCCCAAAAATACCGGTATTTCATGCTCTGCCTACAGTTGGGTAAAAGTTACATTTTAGTTTTTGATCATCTATTCACTCTTACAGGAAAGAAAGCGAGATCGAGCGTCCTTATATAAAAGAATAACACAACCTTTTTCTATGAAGTACCTACTCTACAGGACAGGACAATATCAGTGTGATAGATACATTTGAATTTTATAATAAGGTATATTTCCCAAAAATACCGGTATTTCATGCCCTGCCTACAGTTGGGTTAAAGCACAGAATACATAATAAAAGTTACATTTTAGTTTTTGATCATCAATTCTCTCTTACAGGAAATAAAGCGAGATCGAGCGTCCTTATATAAAAGAATAACACAACCTTTTTCTATGAGAAGTACCTACTCTACAGGACAATATCTGTGATAGGTACATTTGAATTTTATAATAAGGTAGGTAAGTATAATTATGGGAGTTCTACTTATGGTACACCTACTAACTACTTACCAAAACACATACCCTGTGTTTTGGAACCTTCGGGACTTTCCAGGTCTGACGGTAAGCGCCCTGACGGCCTGACTTTGATCCCCTGGGAGCGTGGCCGTAGTCTGTTGTGGTACGCGACCTGCTGCTGTACGTTTGCAGCTTGTCATATTTCGGGGACTAAGCAACGAGCAGGGTTTGCACCTGAGACTGCGGCCAGACAAAAACACGTGAAGTACTCGGCGCTTAAGCATTCGTATATGTTTGTGCCCGTGGCCGTGGAGACAACAGGTGTTTGGGGGTCCGAGGCAAAGAAATTTATAACTGAGATAATCACCGGCTGGTGGAAAAAGGGTTAGATCCTCGTTCCGGTTCATACCTTGCCCAAAGAATTTTAATCACAATTCAGCGGGGTAATGCTGCCAGTGTTCTGGGGACTTTTGGGCAAGGTGTGACTCCGGGGGTCTTTTTTAATAGTTTTTATTTTTTATTTCAATACCCACTTGACGACGCGTGATGCTGAAAGTATACATTTTGGTTCCCCTTTGACAAAGCTTGTGCTGATAAATTATGTATCTACTTTATATTTTGACTTTTGTGAAGAGATGTACAATAAATACTAACTACTACTCTACTGGTAAAGGTTGTCTGGAAGCGATCGAGTTTTACCTTTTCTCAGAAGTTCGTTGAAATGTCAGCGTATTATAATACTCAGACTAGAGATATTCTTCTTCCTCTGTGATATCATTTAGTGGTTTTTGTTCTGATTCCGTGTCTTTCAAACTGGTTGGCGGTTTCGATAGTAACTTCTCTTCGGAGTCCACACTATCTTTTGCGGTATTTGTTTTTAAACTGTCCGCTGATTGATTTGGCGCTAAGGTAGAATTGTTCGTAGCATTCTGAGGGTTATGTTTTACTGGCTGGATTCTCCCGTTTTCGTTGGTAGCTGTAAAAGATTGCTCGTTAATCAATCACAGATTTAAACATACTTTTCACCTCTCCAGCTTGAAAAGAACAGGTTTACTCCGTGAAATCAGAGAGAAAAAGACATTTTTGCTCATTTGTTGAGGCAAAGTGATTTGAACTTCGAACATCTCAACAACATTCTGAACAAGATCATTGAAGTTATTCAGGCAAGTTTTTTATGGCGTTTTGTTCGATTATTATGATTTGAACGTGTTTTGTTTCCCCCTCTTTTTTAATCGTCATTAGGCGCGTCCACACCAAGCGAGGCTGCTCGCTGCCTCGTGAGGCAAACGACCAAAAAATTACGTGGCTCACCCAAGGCAACGCATGCTCGTGCTCAGGCGAACGCGCCTCAGAAGTTTGCCTATTATTTATTTTATTTACGCGTCTAAATTGGGCCGAACTTGCCTCGCCTGCGCACGAGCGTATGCCGCGCGAGGCAGTGAGGCAGCGAACAGCCTCAGCTGGTGGACGCACCTATTGACACAAAGTATACTAGTGCCACAAGAGCCAAACAAAAAAAAGTTGAACGCGCGCTTTTGTATTTTCTCACTGGTAGAGGTGAAAAGTTGTGTGTACCACACGAGGGCGAATTTATTTACAACTCGTGCTTTTGAATACCTCACTAAGCTCAGGATACTACTTTTGAATAAACGCGTATCCTTCGCAACCTCGTGATTTAATTAGCACTTGTAGCGAAAATAAACTTTGCTCTTTTGTTGTACAAATAGATATAGTGGCATTGTCGGTCTGGGTCGATTAATATTACAACTCTTTCCTGTTTGGGAAAATTCACATTTGCCTAGGTACTAGTAATGATGAAAAAACTAGAATTTAATAAAGTTTTAATATTTAGCGGGTAATTTTTTTATGAAACATGCAGCGAAAACATGCGTGATCTACTTACTTGCGATCCTTTAAAGGCAGCATTAATCAAAATAGTCATTTTGTTAAACATTAGTTACCGGTAATAGGTGGAAATATTTTAAACCAGCCTATGGAACTCGAAATAAAGTTGGAAGGATAATTTGAAATACTTTGTTTCTAATAATCTCATCAAATTTTACTATCCGTTATTCTTTTGTTTCATCAGGTAAAGTGAAACAAGGGCAAAGAGCCTATCTCCACTCATGACACGTGAGACATCGCGACGCTCGAAACATTTCCATATAAACTGTATGAAACTGAAGAGACGCCGATGTCGCATTGATGACGGCAAAAGAACACTTGTCTGACAGATGCAATCTTACGTCTCGCGTCGAACGTTTCATGTGTGTAGACAGCCCCTAAGCAGGCCTCTTTCACTCCATGTACTTGCGCGCGATAAGTACCTACCGGGCGCCGGGCAGCCGGCTGCCCATTTCTCAGTTGGTTGCCAACAGCCGCGTGGAGCTTGCGTTCGCTCGTGAATATTTTGAGTTACCCTGATTTATCAGTATACCACTATTATAACATGACACATCAATTATGTATTGGAAGTATGTGCTTGCTGAAGCAATTATCCTGCCTGCGGTGAAAGTATTGCAAACTCTCCGAAAATAGTAGGTACATAATAAAGAAAATGATTTAAAACAAAACTGCAAATACTATAAGGGGTGAACCAGTCCATGAAACTGAACAGTTTTCTTCAAGGAACATAGGTTCATTAAAAAAAAATACACCTTCTCCATAATATCCGTCCGAGCCAACTTTGTACGGGATTTCATAATTATTTTTCATAAATTCCTATGCCTCTTGGGGTAAGTTAATCAGTTTCATGAGCTGGTTCACCTCTTAAAATATTTGCAGTTATTTATTTGGTACACCTTACTTAACGGAAGAGGCAGCCCTGCAGATCATGCTAATCACGTGGCAGCGCGCATCTACAGGGCAAAGTTAACTTTACGCTAATTGGTTTTGGTTCATTTTGGATTGCAGCGTCTAGCGGCTCGAAAGAGTAGGTTATTATAGCAGTAGGTATTGTAATTTTTCCATTGAGTGATTTATCTGTTACGTAGTAACTATTAGGTAATCTGTGCCCTAAGGCGCAAGCTTCTCAGGGGTGACTTAAAATGGCATGTCTGACAAGCGATCGTCGGAGACGTGAAACGTGCGTGCGACATCGCAACGCTTGAAACAGTTTCCATATAAAATATATGAAACAGAAGAGACAAAGCTACACATCGATGACCGACGATCACTTGTCTGACAGATGTCATACCACGCGTCACGTCGCACATCTCCTCTGCGGAGCTTGCGCCTAAGCAAAACATCAAACTAATTAGCAAAGAAAAGAAAATTAGTAAAAGACGCCATGCATACCTTTTACCTTATAGTACGCAAGTACTAGGCCTGCAGAAGTGAGTAGGAGAATCACTCCAACCACAATAGCCGCTATGCCGCCGCCGTAACTGATGGGCATTTCAACTGTGGTGATGCTGATTTCACATATTGGCTCCTCGAATGGCACTTCTCGGTAGAGAGTCAAGTTACGTGGACCAGGGTATAAGGAGAGCGGGTATTCTGCGAAATAACAAGCAAATAAATATAAATGGTATACTTATACATCCCATTCCCAATGTATTTTACATTTAATATATTATTTGACATTATTTAATAAATAGTTTATTATTTTATCACAGTTATCGTTTTTCACTCACTTAAAATCTTATTATTGGGTACCCATACTACCCATCATGCTCATCAAGGCATTTGGGGCTGAAATTTTCAGGAAATATATATCTAAGTATGCACTAATTGTAACATAATCCCACACATCTTAGCTTGACTTGGTTTCTTGCAATTTGAAGTCAAAGTTTTGACATTGTCAGATTTCAGTTTAGGTTTGATTATTCAAAAACGCGTGCAGTCATTACATTACATTCTTGAAACTTTTTATAATACTTGATATGAATAAGAAGAAACACCTTACATCGTTTTTAGTGAGCATTAACACTTTCTAGTTTAGTTATAAGGATTTCTTTTATATATCAATAATGCACGATTACTCCAAAACGCTACATATTTTTGGTAATATTATTTTTTCACAAATTCGCACAAATTAAGAGCTATTCATATATGTTTATCCCACAGCTGCACATTTGATGGTTTCCGAAATACGAGTTTCTTCAAAACGTTACCCCAGCAGGAAATCAAATATCTCTAAAAACCGTAAGACGCACAAATTTGATTATTGGCGCACAAATATGGACAAATATAAGCTATCTGGTCATATACAATACTTCTCTCTCCAGGCTTTAGTTTAGAATCTTCCTGCTGGGAGAACATTACCCCAGCAGGATGAGTTTTATCAGTTTTTCTCAAAAACTAAAACACGCACAATTTTTTTATTTCACGCACATTTACAGAAGACCATGCACTAATTGCTACTCATACTCAATTATCTGTAGGAGATACTTTCCTGCTGGGATTACGCACACCGAAAGTACTTGTATTGGCACTCTCTAAACGACAAAAGGACCAAAAAATATTATTTCAGAAAAAAATAATGGAATTTTCTAAACTTTGTCTTGTTACAATAGGTACGGCCGTCTGAATAGGCCATATATGACAGCTGTCAAAATCATGTTAATGCTATCAAATAAGGCCTATTTTTCTTTGACTACATGTTTTCTAGATGGGTTTCACAGCTGTCACAGTGTGAACGATGGCAACATTAGTTGCCAGTTAGAATTGTAATAATCTACTTGTTACAGTACGGCAGGTTAATGCTATGAAATAAGGTCTTTTTTTTCTTTAATGACATGTCTTCTAGCGTGGATTTGACAGCTCTCAAATATGGCCTAATCGAACGGCTGCACTTTATACTCACGGTAATACACGTTGACGGTATAATTATCGGGAGGCAGGCCTTTGGCGTATGTTTCATCAGCAGTGCGATCTAGACGCCAAATCGGACGGACAGGCAACTCGTTGTAACGCATCCACACTATGAATGCTTCGTTCTAAAATGAAAAGAAATAAATCAATCACAGGATAGTATTTGTTTCACATAATAAAATCCAAGAAACCAAAAATTATACAGCAGCGGAAATTATTTCCGCTGCTGTATAATTTTTAATAGAAATAAAAAATTCGAGAAAACAAGTAGATGTGTTAAAAAACAAAAAACCCGACTGCAGTAATTTTAAAGTAGTATTTTGCTGTAAAAATCCGCCATCTTGAATCTATAATTTTTTAATATAGCTAGTGTCACTCGCGCTGCTGAGACGAATCTAACGACACCTCATATGTCAAAATCCAACTATCCGTTTGGGCTGTAGCCCGTGAAAAAGAATTTTCTTGTCCACATACATACATACATACATACATACATACTCTCGAAAAACATAACCCTCCTTCTGAGGCAGTCGGGTAAATAGCAATATTATTGCCCATAATTTAGAAATGCGGCGTTTGTTTCTCGATTAATCCGATTGAATTGAACCCTGTTTTGCGCCTCTTCATACAAACGTATTTCCCTGTTTTCTTTCTGACTATGCGAGCGGGATTGTAGACCTATATTCCTTTTTATTACTATAGGCACGCCCATTTTTTTTTGAACGGGCTAAAGAGCATTGCAAAATTGCTCATATTTTTAAATAATAACTCTACATACATTATTCAAAAAGAAAAGATGGAATATGTTTATATGAAAACTTGGCTTTAGGGATTGCTCTTAAACAAAATGACTTGACAAAGATTGAGATGACTTGACAATATTTTCTTGACAAAGATTTCTTCGTAAAATTATGGCTCATGTTTACATGTGGATTACTTTTTATCTGGGCATGAAACAGCAGTACCTACAGTTAGGGAATGCAATCTCGTACGAGATTTAAACCTAGCGAGATCTCGCGAGACTACAAAGCCAGTCTCGCGAGATCTCGTAATTTACGAGATCTCGCGAGATTGGGCAAATTGCACTAAAAATATATGAAAATGCTTGTTTTAAAAACTAGCAATAGACATGATATGTAACTAAATAGAAACTGCATAGGTATAATAATAATGTAAGTTTTATTTTGAAAATCAACAAAGTACTTATTATTTTGAATAACATTTTTCTATGTAGGTACTTATTTAGGTATCTAATTAGTTCAGTTAAAGGTCTTTAAATATTGGTAACAATAATAATCAAGTAATTCAGTCTTTTGCAGTAATAATTAGGTCTTATCAATTAATATTTTAGCAACGATTTACACGTCGTTACGTTGCTTTTGTCAATCTCGTTATCTCGCGAGATCTCGTTCGAAATTCGACGAGATTCAATCTCGTAAAATAAGGCCGAGATCTCGCGAGACCGAGATCTCGGCGAGACGAGATTGCATTCCCTACCTACAGTATACAGGGTGACATTTTACTTATGTACGATAGCGAAAACTCTGAACCGGCTGGTGATAAGGAATAATTTTTCCCAAGGAACATAGGTCTAAAAAAGCAAAAAAAAATTTGGATCTCCCATAGTAACTGAAATCAGCTGATCGGCAAGTTTGTATGGAAGGTCCAAATTTTTATTTCGTATTTCGACCTATGTTGCTTGGGGAAAGTTGTTCCTTATCACCAGCCGGTTCAGAGTTTTCGCTATCGGTCACTAGTAAAATTTCATCCTACAATTTAGTTACTGCTAAAAACTATTGTAGGTATTTGGGGCAAAAAGCTGTATGAACTAAACTTTATCCTGAAAATGTTTGCTGTGACATAGCTACTTACTAGTGCTACAACCTGGTTCAATAAAGAATAGGATTATAAATGGCGGCCAAAGGTCATGCTCTCTCACTCCCCTCCCACTTGTAGAACCGCCGCCGTCCTATTCTTTATTGAGCCAGGTAGTAGTTGGGTAATAAAACATACCTGAAAACCATTGTTGTTTGGATTTTTCTCGTCAAGTTCCCAAATCGGTTTCTGCCAGCTTCTAGGACGCGAGAAGTTTTGGAAAGCTGAAAAGAAAATTACGATTTTATGCAGAGAGGACAATTATTATTAACCGTTTATTGCACACAAGAAACATTACAAGAGACATATACAAAGCACGACGACACAACAGGACAGCTTATTTCTACTAAGAAATTTCTTCCAGCTGACCTACAATAAGAGAGACTTGATGGATCAGCGCCATCTATCGATGATTATACTAACTACTAAGTACTTTACTTTTTTAATAGATGTCAGAAAAGGCCTCATTTTACGGGTTGTCATCTATAAAAAACTGTGACGGTGCAGTGTTAACGTTAATATTTTGCTACCTACCAGTCTTCAAGTTTCCTGGAGGGTTTTTGAAGCCAATCTTCTCATTGTCATGTAACAACCCGTATGCCACCGACGGTAGTCGCCCGCTGTTAGGGTAGATGTCGTTTATAGTATCTGTAAATAATAATAGCAGAATATTCAAACCGAAAATTGCAAAATGGGAGCTTCTGGCAATACTAGCACTTTGCAAAGCCATTGTCTTTAACCGTCTTCCCGCCGCGCACGAAAGCAAGAAAACGTGCCACCAGCGCAACGCCATCTTCAAACATAAATATTACTTTAATCTTTCCAATCATTTATTTGCTTTTTGACAACAGGATGCCATATAAGAATCTAAATTAAAAAGGACAAAAGAAAAATTATATGCACCAGATAGCTGTCAAAAATCAAAGAAACGCTTGGTAGAACTATAATCGAATACATATCTAAGAACAAAAAATAAATCAAAGTATATGTTACAATAAATAAAATTAATAAAAGATAAAGTTAAAATTGCCAGTTTATTAGCATTTCGTTGATTATATTGTGTCGTTATTGTCGTGAAATTCACCTGTACATTTCGTTTTCCTAATTTTATATGGAGTGAAATTTTGTAAACCAATACTGAAGACTCAAAGCGGAAATACTAACCATTGAACATTGCGTCAGCCAGAGCCCCACAAGGGGCTATAGGCTTGCCACTGTCATCATAATCATACGGACTACTGCAGGCTGCAGACACAGTGGTGTTCAGTATCCCGCTTAGCTGCGAATCATCCCTGAAACAAACTTTATAAGTATAGAATATAGAATATAGTGCCGGTATAGAATAGCATTACCCCATATCTATCCCATGGGTGTTGTAAGAAGCAAGTAAAGGATTTGAGGGTTGATGTGTATTGCAGTTTTAGGCAACTGGTTGTCAGAAGACTGTGTATCACCGTGATACAGTCTTTCGAATGACTCTCAAAGTTTTGTCAGACATGGTTTAAATGGCCGTTTATACTCTGCCTACCCTACAAAGGGTAAAGGGGTGATATGCCTATGTATGGTCTTTGTTTATTTATGATCATGACTAACTAAGCTCAATAATACCTTGATAAAAACAGTTCAGTTTTGTTCTTTCCCTCAAAGAGTGTATCCAAACTGTACGATAGAACTATGTCCCCTTCAATGAAGTCTGTCACTTCCAAATCAACATTGCAGGAGCAACTAGTAGACATAGAGTTCCAGCAAGGGTTGTCGCTTGGATCGGTACAATTCAAGTAGTCCACTGAATTTATGTACTCATAATTATATTTTGTTGTTGCACCATTGCATTTCTGAAACAAGATTTTATTTCATTTATTTGAAGACTGTCTCATAGACCTGTGTTTAGAGGAACTCTGCTCAGACTTGTTCAGAACCTAGAACCTGTTTTTGGCAATGAAAGAATGATTTGCCAAAAATGGTAAGCCTGATTTATTATTGGGTTGGCATTATTAGTAATTCGCATCCCGAATTCGGGGTTGATGAGGGTTGTTAGGGTTTCGTAGTCTACTAGAAACCCTTATAGTTTCGTCATGTCTGTCTGTCTGTCTGTCTGTCTGTCTGTCTGTCTGTATGCCGCGCCCTCATATCTTCGTCAGTTTTAGAGCTATCGACATGAAATTTGGTGAAAAGATAGATCGTGTTGACCCAAATATAGAAATGTTAAGAAAAAAATATTTTAAATGTTTTTTGGACCCCCTCCCAAACAAGTGAAAGGGGGGCAAACATTTTTTTTTCTCCTGTAATATTGAGTAGGGTATCGTTGAATAGGTCTTTTAAAACTAAGGTGAGGTTTCTTTGAAACAAAGTCACTAAAATGTTTCTGTCACGAGATATTTGCTTTCAAAAAGGGCGTTTTTGACCCATAATTTGTTCCAGCTGTAACTTCTAAAGTATAAACGCTAAAAATTTGAAATAAATATGGTATATAGCTTACAATCTGAAGTTACAATGAAAACTATAACGGATATCGTACCCTTAACGGTTTCAGAAAAAATTGAGTTTTTCTATTTGCGGTTGGTTATCATACTGCTGCTAACAAACCAGCAACAAAATTAAGTTTGTAACGCTGAAAAACCTGATATTTAAGCGTTGACTACGAAACCCTATTTGTGGGCGTGTCTGACACGCTCTTGGCCGTTTTTTTTTTTATAGGGGTTGGTCAGCTCTTTCAAACAACACCCCCCTCACCCCGCGGAGACGCGTAGTTTTTTTTAAATACGTATTTAAAGTTACGTGTGACGGAGCGTATTTGGAAGGACTTTTGAATACCTACCATAAATAATTAAAAAAAAAAATGGCGGGGGGTGGGGGGGAGCCCTTCCCGGGGGGTCCCCCCCTGCGGCGAACCCCCATCTGGGGGGTCCGACCCCCCCCCCCTCCCACAAATTACCTGTAAGTCACTATTTGCAGGGGTTTTATAAAAGAACCAGTATCAATATCGCCTCAGTAATAGGTCCGTTAGGTTAGGTTAGAACGGTGACCACAACGCACGAGCCGAGCGAGCGGAACGAGCGTGCCCAGGCAGGGGCCGGCGAAGTGCCAGAACCGACACAGGTCATCCCGGTGGGGGTCGAGACCCCCCAGGGGGGGTCCTGCCCCTCCCCCCCCTATACATTCTTTTATAAAACCCCTGCAAACAGTGACTTACAGGTCATTTGTGAGGGGGGGAGGGTCGGACCCCCCGAATGGGGGGTCGCCGCCGCAGAGGAAGACGCCCCGGGGACAGTCCCCCTCCCCCCCCCCACCCCTCACCACCCAAAAAAACCCTTAAATAAGGATGCGAATTTCTAATGCAACCCCTTATTATTAAACAAGAGTAAGTTGTTTACAGTGGCGGACTAACCCCGTCGGTTGCCCGGGGCGGTCAAGCCGTCGGATGCCCCCCAGCGTCAGAAAAAGTCCTTCCTTTTTAATAATTTCATTATTGGTATTTAGGTAGGTACTCATAATTTCAGGTTTGAACTAAGATCTCGGCCACAATTAGAGAAACAAAGTTGACGTTTGTGACAATAGTATATCCTTGTTACACTCGGGCAAGTAAAAAGGATAGATAGGCTGTTGTCTACTCGCAGCGCTGCGAGAAAAAGCGGCCACAGACCTAGCCACCGGGCAGGCTGGCGTGGTTGTTGTCTGCTCGCAGGCTCGCTATAGACCTAGCCACCGGGCAGGCTAGCGTGGCTGTTATCTGCTCGCAGCGCTGAGAGTAGAAGAGGCCACAGACCTATCCACCGGGCAGGCCAGCGTGGCTGTTGTCTGCTCGCAGCGCTGCGAGAAAAAGCGGCCACAGACCTAGCCACCTGGCAGGCTATCGTGGCTGTTGTCTGCTCGCAGCGCTGAGAGTAGAAGAGGCCACTGACCTAGCCACCGGGCAGGCTAGCGTGGCTGTTGTCTGCTCGCAGCGCTGCGAGAAAAAGCGGCCACAGACCTAGCCGCCGCGCAGGCTAGCGCGGCTGTTGTCTGCTCGCAGCGCTGAGAGTAGAAGAGGCCACAGACCTAGCCACCGGGCAGGCTAGCGTGGCTGTTGTCTGCTCGCAGGCTTACCACAGACCTCACTAAAATTATTGTTTAAAACAGGATTATTACCGTGATAATATTTTTGTTGTGTTAGTTGAGGTCAAAGAAGATGGATCTTTAAGTCATTCGGTCTACAGAAAACCAACGCATACCGACAAGTATCTGCATTCTACGTCACACCACCATCCACGGCATCTGGATTCTGTTGTTAGATCGTTGGTTGATAGGGCTCACGATCTGTGTGATGTGAACCACATAGCTAAAGAGCTGAATCATGTCAAGACGGTCTTACAACGGAACGGTTATAATGTCAAAGCTTGCGAGACTAAAAGGAAAACAAAAAAGAGGAAAGCAGAAGAAGCGCAACGACAGCCAGCGTTTTTGCCTTATGTAAAGGGAGTGACCGATAAAATAGGCAGATTATTAGGAAAGTTTTCCATTAAAACTGTTTTCACTCCCTTTAACAAAATTGGAAAGCTACTACGATCGCCTAAAGATCAACTTCCTCTTCAAACTCCCGGCGTCTACAAAGTTAATTGCAGCTGTGGGAGCTCGTACATTGGTCAGACCAAAAGAACAATAGTCGACCGCATGAAGGAACATATCAGAGCTGTAAAAAACAACGATGCCCAGAA
Organism: Phthorimaea operculella; assembly: GCA_024500475.1. NCBI lineage: Eukaryota > Metazoa > Arthropoda > Insecta > Lepidoptera > Gelechiidae > Phthorimaea > Phthorimaea operculella. Next base: position 10,097 of record JANFCV010000359.1, on the reverse strand, counting down.
GTCAGCCATAGCGGAACACCTAAACCAAGCGGAAACTAATCACTGGATTAAACTACATAACCCGCAAGTACTGTCAACAGAACGTCACTATCATAGTTATACCATGGTCACTATATACCTCGTTTGCGAGAAGCCATCGAAATCACAAAATATAAAAACTTTAATCGTGAAGATGGTTTCAAGCTGTCCAGTGCGTGGAATCCAGTATTAAACGTATAAAACCGCAAAAAACACTCGACTTCAAACTCGCGAAGTGATACTGTTAGTGTGGTGTGTCGTGATCGTGACAAAATAGTGAGTGACAATAGTAGTGATTCGAGTAACCGTGTAGAACGCAGTCGACGAATCCGAAAGAGGGTAGACAGATATGTTTGCCCTTAGAAAGATGACATCACTCGCCAAGTCAGTCTACTCGTGACCATGGGGCGTGCAACCGCCCCGAAATATCGGGATCAACAAAAATATTATCACGGTAATAATCCTGTTTTAAACAATAATTTTAGTGTTGTGAACAACCGTGAAAACCTAAAAACTTATATTACCACAGACCTAGCCACCGGGCAGGCTAGCGTGGCTGTTGTCTGCTCGCAGCGCTGCGAGAAAAAGCGGCCACAGACCTAGCCACCGCGCAGACTAGCGTGGCTGTTGTCTGCTCGCAGCGCTGAGAGTATAAGAGGCCACAGACCTATCCACCGGGCAGGCTAGCGTGGCTGTTGTCTGCTCGCTGGCTTACCACAGACCACAGAACTAGCCACCGGGCTGGCTAGGGTGGCTGTTGTCTGCTCGCAGGCTCGCCACAGACCTAGCCACCGGGCAAGCTAGTGTGGCTGTTGTCAGCTCGCAGGCTCGCCACAGACCTAGCCACCGGGCAGGGTAGCGTGGCTGTTGTCTGCTCGCAGGCTCACCACAGACCTGGCCACTGGGCAGGGTAGTAGTGTGGCTGTTGTCTGCTCGCAGGCTCGCCATAGACCTAGCCACCGGGCAGGCTAGCGTGGCTGTTGTCTGCTCGCAGCTCTGCGAGCAAAAGCGGCCACAGACCTAGCCACCGGGCAGGCTAGCGTGGCTGTTGTCTGCTCGCATCGCAGGCTTGCCACAGATCTGGCCACCGGGCAGGCTAGCGTGGCTGTTGTCTGCTCACAGGCTTGGCCAAACTTTATTTACAATTCAAGTCCTAGGGGGCATCAAAATAGCCTCCGAACACCTTTGATCTAATCGTAAAAACTTTATTAACAATTATATTCCTGGGGGCAACAAAACAGCCTTCGAACTCTAAAAGTCTGGGGGCATCAAAATAGCCTCCGAACTCCTTTGATCAAATCGTAAAAACTTTATTTACAATTCAAGTCCTGGGGGCAACAAAATAGCCTTCGAACCTAAACTCCTCTGATCAAATCGTAAGTAACTTTAATTACGATTCGGTCCTTAGAGCATAAAAATGGCCATTTTGATGCCCCCCCGGGACTAGCTGCCCGGGGCGGACCGCCCCCCCCCGCCCCTACATATTAATTCACTGGTAACAATGCTATACCGCGGTAAATAAGCGGTTAATAAAAGATTAATTAATTACAATTATTACCTTCTCATGTATTTCAAATGTGTACTGTTTACTTATGATGAGTATCCCTGCTATAAGCATGCCTATTCCAATAAATATTCCAAATGGGACTATTTTCAGTGCTTTGTTCCATACTGGATCTGAACCTGAAAATAAAAAGTTTATTTAACCTCCAAAAACCCGGTCAGAGAGATAGAAAATAAATTATACAATATCCCTGATAATAACTCTAAATAAGTGAATATATTTCACTAATTTTTTCCTGGTAAACAATTTCAGTAAATAGGGAAGTTTTATTTTTGTTATAAATAGGTATACAAACTTGAACTTTTTATGGCCGGCATTCTCGCAACACCACAATAATTACTGTAAAACTATTAAGATAATTATTCTCCTCTATATAAAAACCACATTATTGTTGCTATTATCAATCACCATTAATCAATCAACAATAAAATTATAAATATAGAAAAAAATACAACGCCCACATAAGATAGGATGTTATGATCAACAACCACAGATCACTTATATTATATGTCAACAACGGGCAGCGTGACCACTTTTGAATCACACAATCTACCAAAAAAGTTGCTAAAATCTACCAAAATCTACCAACCCCAGTTTTTAATTCTACTGAAATTCTACCTTCCTTCCTTCCTTCCTTCCAAATCAGCCTGTTCTACCATTATTTTTTTTTTTTTCAAGTTATTTGGTATGTAAAATAAAACATATTGAAAAAATTTTGTATTTACACTTATTTATTTATTCTCATTTACAAAAAGCGCTGAAGTTATCTTCAGGACATTTGCACAGCAATGATGAAACCAATGGATTTTCTTTTCATTCAGCACGATAGTGCTGCTCGTACTTTCTTTTCATTGCTTAAACTTCGGTTTTGTCACTTTTTGTTTTGAAAATTTGATTTCCGGAAAAACGAGCGAATAACGAACGAACGAACGAATAAACTCCACTAACCGAATAACAGAGATAGGTAGCGATTTCTTAATGTATGCAGAAAAGAGACCGGTATAGCACCGTATGCAAAAAAAAAATAAGTTACGGGAAATCCCCGACGCAAGACTTCATAGTGATATAGTGTTGCTATTTTATTTTCTTTTTTGGCCTGGATACTTGTATTTTGGATTTCAATTTTTCGGAATGTTCTAAAATACTGATTTTCTACTGAAATCTACTAAACGATACTGATTTCTACTGAAAATACTACTAAATTATCAGACTACTAAATCATCGTTCTCTTTGTCTCAAATCTACCAAAAAAGTAGAAATCTACTAAAAGTGGTCACACTGACAACGGGGAACCACAATGCACGACATACTCAATGCACAGCAGGTTAATGCACGGCAGCGTATTGTACAGCAGATCATTGTACGACATGATGGATGGATGGTCTTGAAATACGGGCCCGGACCGATAATGTACAGGGGTGGAAATGGAATCAAAACAAATGACGTCACAGTGGATGTAGTGATGTGACAGTGTTGACTTTGATCGACTTATCGATTAATTATTCGAACATGACATGTAAGGCAACCCACGGAGGGGGACGGGGGCCAAGCCCCAATAAGGGGTTTGGGGCGCAGCCCCGCAGTAAAAAAACACATTTAACGCAAATCCGACACAGTAGGTTAGGTTAGTTTAGAACAGGGTCACAGTAGGTTAGGTTAGGTTAGAACAGTGACCCTGTTCTAAACTAACCTAACCTACTGTGTCGGATTTGCGTTAAATGTGTTTTTTTACTGCGGGGGGCTGCGCCTACGCCTGGAGCGAACGAAGTGAGCGACCAAGCTTACTAAAGAATATATTTAATATAAAAACAATATCGATTAAGTTAGAAATGCATATAATTATTATCGATCTAGTCTAGTCACATCACTATTCTACCACAACACGTGATGTCTCCAACCATCATGTTGTGCAATCCACCCCCGTGCACTTTCGGTACGGGGGGGTGACGGATGGCGACATTGTATTGATTCCATCCACCATGTCGTGCTTCATCACGTCGTACATTACTCTGACGGCCAGTATTATGGCGTATAATAGTATGTTGTACATTGTAGGGAATCTCAACAACACTCAACAAATTATTTGTGCTATTGGTGCTGCCATATAATGGCATTTTCCGTATTAAATGGGTAAGTGGTTAACATCTATCTGCTCACAACTTGCTCACATTGGACTATAGGAAAAACAAAACTAAAATTGTCAATAAGCTTTCAAGATCGATATCAGTGTTGAAATTGAGAGCAATCTTTAAATACGCGCCTTACAACCGCCGCAGAAGAATTAACGATTTGGTTGAAAATAGATTTGGGGAATTTACTGCTGAAAATTTTGCAACCCTGATGTCTACGCCCACACACGCATATTGCACACATGTTTCGTGTTGCCAACTTCAATATTTACCATATGAAAGCTTTCATTTTTCAAGAATATGTGCTACCCATTGGATTAGCACATTCCTCAGAGCTGTAACTACGTACTGGTATGTATGTTTGTGTGTATTTAATTATTTTGAAAAATATAATTCTTTTCTAATTTCTGAAACCAAAATCATGTTGTTTATCACGAAAAATCATGTTTTTTATTTTTTTATTAAAGTATACACAATAAGAAAATCATAGCCCTCTGACGTCATACTTTCTTCTAATCTTATCATCAAAAAAACATAAGCAGGCAGGTAGATACAAATGTCCAGTCAGTCCAGTTTGTATGGGCTCGTCCCATATTACGGCTCAGTCGATGGTGACATATTATAAGATTAAATCGGATTTGTCGTATCCCTTCCTGTGTAGATTGTGGATTTATTCCAGCATCGCGAGTGACACTATTTACTGGAAGTAACAACAAGCCGAAAGGGGGTTAGGGTACTATGAAACTGAACCACTTTTCCCATGGAACATGGGTCGAAATCGAAATATGGTAAAAAAAAGAATTGGACCTTTCATGCAAAATCGCCAATCATCTGATTGATTTAATATGGGAGGTCAGGTCCAATATTTTTTTTGTTTCATTTCAACCCATTTTTTATGGGACTTGACTAGCTTAGCTCTATGACTTAGCACTCGCGATTACTTTCACACATAATAGTTACTTTAACGGGTCTTATCGCGATAGTTTTTTTAGGTAAATAAGCGATTTACATGAAAACCCGACGTTTCGACTGAGTTTCATCAGTCATGGTCGCGGGCAGACTGATAAATCACTTTATTTACCTAAAAAATTATCGCGTTAAAACCCGTTAAAGTAACTATTATGTGTAGCTTAGCTCTTTTTCAAAACATAGTGTTGGCAACACTTTGTACGTCAGTCAGTCGTCAGTCATATATGTAATCTGTGTGTGCGTCAGTCGGTCGTCGTTTCGGTTTCGTTTGTGGTTGTGGAAGGGACATATATATAAGTGATCTGGGGTTGTGGATTTCGGGAGAATTTTGGTGCATCCAATTTATTTTAATTTAACTGTTATTTGATCGTTCTGATAGTATTTTATATTCAATCGCAAGAAAATTATATTACTGCTAACCTTTTACCCGTTCGTAATTGTTTATAACGACTCCAAAACCATCACCATTTTGTAAGCACTTCGATTCTTTGCGAGACTCCCAAAATGTCCAGCGATACGACTAAAAACGTAAGTATTTTCATTAATATATTACTGTATAGCTGCTGCATTTATTATTCGTTGTAAATGTGATGAATACGGTCATTATAGGCAGTGGCCATCGTTTCGGTCAGTGAGATATTGACCTGATTGTGGACGGAAAGTGACTCACGATATGCATTCGATGCGTGTACCTATTTATAGAGCAATTGTTTGTTATGCGTGCCGGCGCAGCGCCTGAATACCATAATACAGTTAGATGAATGTTGTTTACGAATTTCTCTAGAATATTTTTTAAATAACCACCTTGATGAATGTGACCAATGTCCGGTTACCTAATTTTTTCTTTCAGTCTGGTTTGTAGTATATTTCGTGAAGGTTCTCTAGATTTTTATCAACGAAAAGTATACCTACCCTTTATCCCAATTTACTTATTATTTATTTTTGGAGTATTTTTTCATATTATTTATTTAGTTTTTAATAGTTCATATGTGATCCTAGTGCTGTCTGTTTAAGTGTAAGCTATATATAAGTGGTATGGCAAATAAGAAATTAATCTTTAATTCCTCACGCCAGTTAAATATTAGAAACACCTTCTGTGTGGCACACTATGTCAACATTCAACCTAATAGAATAGACCCTGGTGTCTGTGTTCTGAAATAAAGATTCTTATACAGATCACAGAATATTTATTTTTAATCAAGGATTTTTACAGTCTTTTGTGTCCTGCCCACCCTGCAAGGGATATAGATATGATGTTGTATCAAAGATTTCATAATTAATTTTCTAATCTAAAATTAATATTTCTATAGATAATTAATCCTAGTGCAAAATATTTGAGGATTATAATAAATTCAATTGATTAGGAGTACCTATTAGGAATACCCCTGTGTAGCTTGTTTTTAACTATACTGTACTTATTGATTGTACTAAGTGACTTGTCCGTACAGTGCTATCATGTTTGAGCAGTTATCAGGTCCTGTGAGATTCCGTTGTACTCATTACGGTCTCTCAGTATGGTGGTAATTAGTTTATCTGTACTACAAATGTGAAATGTTTGAATACCTAGCCTACATTACAATCATATTATTGTATCAGTATTCCTTGTAAATTAAATGTAATAGGATATCTTTTTAATTAAATTTGTAACTCCAAATAAGTTGAATATGAATTATCCATTACAAAGATTGTTTTCCCCATTTGAAGAATCAAACATCACTACAGACAAATGACCGATTGAATGATGAAATTTTTATTTTCTTTTGCTTGTTTGCAAACATGAATTGGTAGCATTCTTATTAACCAAATGAGACATGTTTGAATTTGTAAGTAATTCATGAGTGTTAATGCATATGCCTAATTTCTCTCCCGTAAGTACCAGCATTTTGCATTTAATGTAGTAGTAAATATTTACCTAGGTGCTGGGGAGAATATAAGTATTTATCTGTAGACAGAATATGGTTATTACTTAAACCTAGTAACAAGATAGGTATCAGACTGCATAAACTGCTACTATTAATGACTACAGGGAATATATACACGTAGTTCAGATGTTTAAAAAAAAAAAAGCGGCCAAGAGCGTGTCAGACACGCCTACAAATAGGGTTTCGTAGTCAACGTTTAAATATTGTCAAGTTTTTCAGCATTACAAAGTTATTTTTGTTGCTGGATGGTTTGCAGCTGTATGGTTACCAACCGCAAATTAAAGAAACCTTAATATTTTTTTAAACTTGAGTGGTACAGTATCCATTATAGTATTCATTGTAACTTCGGTTTGAGAACTATATTCCACATTTGGAACAAATTAAAGTTACAGTTGGAACAAATTATGGCTCAAAATGCCCCTTTTAAAAGCAAGTATCTTGAGACAAAATCATTTTAGAGATTTTGTTTCAAATAAACCTCCCATTAGTTTTAGAAGACTTATTTAACAATACCCTTTTCAATACAACAGGTAAAAAAAAAATTTGCCCCCCTTTTACGTGTATGGGAGGGGGTCCAAAAAATAATGGATTCAATTTGTTTCTAGCATTTCCAAATTCGGGTCAACAAGATCTATCTTCATTAATGTCAATCGGTCTAAAACTGACGACTTTATGAGGGCGCGGCATACAGACAGACAGACAGCTAGCAATGTGCCGTTCCCATTTTAGTAATTTACTGGGAATATTCCCCGAGTAATTTACCCAGTAAACTTCTAAATTACCGGAAACTTTGGGAATATTACCCAGTCATTTTTTAAATTTTTGTTTTTATTCTGACTGTGTTCATAAGTAAACTTGTTTATAATCACGAAGCTAAACAAACTATTTGTGTTGACTGTTATTCAAACTATATTCCATTGATAAACAAGCAAAATTTTCGAATTTCAAACAAAATATACGTATAATAAATGCGCGATCTTATGTTCGCTAAGGCTGGTTCGCTTTAACTATTTAATAATAATAATCTCGAGACAAAAGACACGAAGGGTGATTCATTCACTGTTTGAGCAGTTACATATAAATTGAAAAATAAGACTATGACTTGGCAGTTGGCATTTTACTGAAACTGAGATTAAAAACTGATTCGTATTCCTAAGTATCGTCAACATTATTATGGGGTGAAATTTTACTAGTGACCGACCGCCCATAGTTACTCAGCTGATCGGCAATTTTGTATGGGAGGTCCAAATTTTTGTTTTCCTATTTCGACCTATGTTTCTTGGGGAAAATTGTTCCTCATCACCAGCCGGTTCTGAGTTTTTGCCATCGGTCACTATTAAAATTTCACCCTATAAGTATGTATGTTGGTTCTTTTCAATAGTGAGCTAATAATTACCACATCGGTTACCAGAAGAAACATTCTGAACCTCTCGCTAAGCTTTGGCGGCGTTGTTAGCTCTAAGCCATTCCGCTTCCACTCCAGAAGACCTGTACAGCCGACGCTCCTGAGATGATGTGGGAGCTAAGGAAGGGGGTTCTTGACCGGGTGATAGAACATGCTGTCGAGGTTTAAGGCGGTGCGGTGTCTCAACCTGAGGCAGGAGCATGACTGCATGCAATGCCTTCGCCACATTGGGCACCCTTCTCGATGACAGCTCACTGCGCGTCCAGTTACTCTACGCCTGGGCTGCGATGTTTGCAAAGGAAATCAATGCATCTGTGGCTCCATGGTTGAGAGCAAAGTTCACCATGCTCTGGGAGGTCACCGCGTCATCACGCTTTGAACGATATTGTGCGGAAAGCTCTAGTATCAAACAATATTCCCTGTTTACTGGAGCCTCCGCTCGGAAGGGAAAACACCTGATCGCAAGACTTTGGTGTCTTTGAAAAAGGGCAAGTGTTTGCTGTGGTATGCCATGCGTGTAAGCATCATAGCTGCCTTACATTTAGCGCGATCAACTTTAAGAAGAAGGTATCATCCTGTTTTCCTCAGCGGCCTCTGAGCTACAAAATGCTACATGCAATACAATCTTAGGCAAGCCTCGAGGTTGGACTGAAGATGAACATGTCAAAGACGAAGATGAAAAACCGCACTGAGCAAATTGTGGAAGTGGATGGGGAGAAGTATGTCCAAGAGTCGGTACTTAGCCAAATAATCTTTTTCCAGGCGAGAAAAGAAAAAAAACGAAAGACGGTCTGAGAACGCCTGGAAAAGCTATTAGGCTATGAAAGACTTGCCCTAATCTTTGAAACGCAAGCTTATAAACATGTGCATTCTCCACATCCTTACCTACACTACAGAGCTCAGACGTGGTCTTTGACTGATATTCAGAAGTCCGAGCTTGGGGATTGCCAATGTATACTTGGAGTCAAACTGATCGAACGAGTTCAGAACTCGATACATACTGCGTCCCCAAAAAAAATCATGGATGTAGCTCAGAAGGCTTCTTGCATGGAAGTGGGATTGAGCTGGCCACGTTACTCGAATATCAAATGCTTTATGGGGTAAAATTACAACCGAATGAGTACCCAACAATGAGTGGCCCATGTCCAGCAGTGGACTATTGTGGCTGTTATAGTAGTAGTAGTAGTAGTAGTAAAGTACCCAACAATGTGCAAAGGCGACGTGGACATCCCCGAAAAAGGTGGGCCAATGCATATCTACAAGACTGGCGGAACCTGGCACTAGATCGAGAGGCGTGGAAAAAGTGGAGCGAGGCCTATGTCCTGGAGCAGGACAGCACAGGCTGAAAATAATAACAATAATATGGAAAAATACTCGGCGTTAGCAAGCTTGGTTCCAACAGCGGTTAAGACGTTAGGTTGCTGGGGCTCTGAAGCCAAAGACTTTATATGAGGGGTTGGGTAGCATCTGAGGGAAAAGTGCGACCCTCGCGCCGGTTCATTCCTGGTGCAGAGGATATCAACGCGAAAATGCAGCAAGTATGATGGAGACCTTAGCGCCGGGAATGTCAAGGGGCGGACTGTGTGACTGACAAAGTCGTTTTATGCATTCTTTTGGTTTTAGATTGTATTGTGATTATTTATTTTGTTTCCGAGATCCAATTATTGCTCGTTTAAAGGTGTAAGATTACTAAAGGTATGAGATTAGATAAGATATTTTAAGAAACTTTGAAAAATCCTGCTAAAAACTATCAGTAACTTTCGATTTGGGAATGTTACTAGTAACATTGAGGGGAATATTCCCTGAAATATTGGGAATTTACTACCCCCATCAATATTTCTTAAGTACTTGTATGTAAATTTACTTAAAACTCTAAATTTAGTGATTTTATAAAGACACATTCTAAAATTTTGTAATATTAATGCATTTTTTCAAAGTTTCTATGTTACCGGGGAATATTACTCGTGCCCGGGAAAGTTACTGGGTAAATTACCAATGTTACTGGTAACGGCACATTGCTAAGACAGACTTGACGAAATGATAAGGGTTCCTAGTAGACTACGAAACCCTAAAAAGGATGTGTAAGGAAA